>JAHWFP010102727.1:26385-52805 GCA_023313725.1 Lithobius niger | reverse complement strand
CCGTCGTCAAGGCCATTTTCGGTTTAACCATCTGATGGTCCCTTGGTTGTTCCAACGTATTCCGTCGTCAAGGCCTTTTTCGGTTTAACCATCTGATGGTCCCTTAGTTGTTCCAACGTATTCTATGGCAATGTTCGACATATCTGCAATACTAGGGATGATATTGAACAATCGCCTGTTGATTGGATAATAAATGTCTCCTCCCCTGTTCCTCATGTTATTCATTACAAGTAGTAAGTAGGCTAAACTCGGCCACCAGGGCCTATTTGTTATACCTCCCAAGTCGTTTTGCAAAAAGGATAAAATGTCACAGTTCATCGTTCCACTTGAACTCCGTAATGATCCCGTAATGACGGATAATTAGACGATTAGTCCAATTAGGCTTCGAACGGTATATGCTACCTTTACACCCCCTCCCCCGACTGAAATCGTAATAAGGTTTCACTATGTTATAATATTCGTCGGCCACTGTGCTTAACGGGTTGGTTTGTTCATTAATCCGGGCTGGTTACGTTTGAAGACTTCGCTACCTAACAAGCTGACAGGCTTACACTACAGTGCTCCTGCTCCGTGCTCGTTGCCGTTAGATTGGAGTTGTTGTTTGCTGGGAGTATTAAAAAAAAATTCACAATACGCACTAATCATGTACATTATTCATAGTCGTCACAACTCACAATTGCGGGGAAAACGTTTTTAGGCCATGCGGGCCCCTTGAGTGAACGGGCCTGGGTACAGTCGGTCCACCTGACACCCCCCCCCCCTCGTTGTGCGGCCCATATCACAAGGGTCGTCCTTGTCAACCAGTGTAATAGACAAGGACATTCGTTGTGTAGAAGGTTGGTCATATGTGATAGACAAAGAAGGAAACCAAGCTGTGATTTTCTGGGTCTTGGCGATCAATAAATAGCGTATCTTCTTACATTATAAGGCAAAGTATCATAGCGAAAACGAGGACAAGAAGAACCCCCTACAAAAAAAAAAACTGGTGAACATGTCAACTTTTTGCTCAGAAGTTGAAAACTGGTACACTGTTGCCTGGAACAGAAGTTAAAATTCAATTCAACTTATTCAACCCGAGTCTTGACCCAAAGCCGTACGCTCAGTCTCATAAATAAAAGAACAGGAACAAGAACAACTATCAACTATCTAAAACACTACGCAAAATTGGCACATTGTTGCCTCGGCTAACAATTTGCTCTGCGCGGTCATCTCAGTGATAAGTGTTAAATGACATCATTCACGAAGGACAGTTACTCAGAGGCAAGTTTTAAAACGACGTCATTCACGAAGGACAGTTACTCAGCGGAAAGTTTTAAAACGACGTCATTCACGAAAGACAGTTACTCAGCGGAAAGTTTTAAAACGACGTCATTCACGAAGGACAGTTACTCAGTGGCAAGTTTTAAAACGACGTCATTCACGAAGGACAGTTACTCAGAGGCAAGTTTTAAAACGACGTCATTCACGAAGGACAGTTACTCAGCGGAAAGTTTTAAAACGACGTCATTCACGAAGGACAGTTATTTGTTACACGCTACAGAGCGCTGAAGCCAAAGCGATAAACAGTACTGTGAGTGGAGGGGGAGGGCCCTCAACGTAAAATGCCTGTGTATGGGGCAGTACGTCTGTTAGCCCTGCTATGGCATTCTAATGATATAATAACTCCAGAGATTAGAAGGGGGGGGGGGGGGGGAGCAGTTTGTCTGTTACAATTAAGCATTAACTCGACCTACAAGGTACGTTTTTTTTTTGGGGGGGGGGGGTCTTTGGGATGGAGAACGATTCAGTTTTTACAAATTCCGGCAAAAGGAGGAGTACGCTGAGGAAGAGGGCAGGAAGATGATGAGAGGAAAGGCGGAAGGAGAGGATGGGAGGAAAAGGTGAGTATTATAGGAAGAAAAACTGCCTGTCGCAGTCAATACTCAGATCACCCCGACGGAAAACTGGGAAACAACCACGGGCAAACCAAAACCCGGGCGAAGCCGGGCACAACTGCTTGCGTTGTAATAGAGCATCGTTACACCTGACGTAAAATAAAAAAACTATATTCAGATGCTCCAATGCTGGAAACTCCAAATTGCTCAAACCCCCCCCCCCCCCCAACAACGTACTTACCCGTGCCAATACCGTAATATTCGTAACCGTCAGCAACCCGGGTTTCCGTGGAACCTTTGTTGGAATAGAGGAAACAATCGGATGTTGCCTCATTGATTGCGAAACTTTGACATTCATTACGAATCTCGCAGGCCATTACGCATTGATCTTTCGAGGCATAACCGTTGAAGGTCTGTAATGCCTCAACTGGGAGGACATCTTTGGCAGCCGAATAAACTTGGGTCTTGGCATCAGTTTCGGATCCAGCAAAGAGATAGAGACATATAGCAAAGACGAATTTGAACTTCCGGGAAGCCATGTTTTGCGTGTTTGATGTTTACGGTTCGTTAACTAGCTTCCGCGTACTCATACTTCGGATTTAATCGTTAAAGCTGGTTTAACTTCTGCGACTTCCGACAGAAAGTGTTTTTGTTATCCCAATAGCCAGTCGTTGTCTTGACGCTCTAGCGTCATGAGCTGACAGCAATATTTTACCCTCTCGAGGCCAAAATATTCCGTTGCAAGGTGATTTGCAAAACAATTCCCTTTTGGGCCACGTGTAGCCTTTACAAGGTGCACGCAAGTTTTCGTTTCCCTGTTAACAGATTGATTTCTGTCACGAACTAGATAGGTACTTAGCGTATCCATAGCAGTCCCTGGTCCCTCCGTTCCCAGCACCTCCATTGATCTCTACAAAGAATAAATTCAGGTCATCAAGCATCACGAACCGCCTTGTGGAAGCAACGTTAAACGGTGCTATACTAGCTGATCACAACATACTAACATTCTCTCAGAAATGACTTACAAACTTACAGCAGCGATATATTCGGAGTTTAAAATCATGGGTTAACCTTTCACTGTAATAGAAACTTTCACAGCAGTCAAGCCATTGGGACTATACAGCAGTGACATTTGCCGTCATATTGGCACCAGTATGGGTTTTGGAAGGCATAACTACAAGGTGCACTACATAAAATGGAGGGAAAAACAACGGAAGAGCGGATTTCTTTGGCTTAAAATAACGTTGTTTTCTCCAACAACAAAAATCGCGCGTTTTAGGTCGAAGAAATCACTCTTCACAGCATCGGCTTCAATATGACGCCCTTCTGTTTCTCTCTGCAGTGCCCCTTGCAGCTAACCCATTAAGGCTCCAGCATAGAGTTATATACAATAATACTACGTCGTGTCTCTGCTCTATACAAGAACGCCTTTCGTGATGTTATTGTGGTGATGGGGGAACACCCTTGCCTCACAATGAATTCGGTAAACATGCGAACATTTTTACAACCAAAACAGAAGGTATTTATTTACAAGGTTCAGGCAATTCTGATTTTTATTTTTAATCCGGCTACATTAGTTCAAGAAACAAAAACCGTCATGTAACGTAGTAACTGATACCAATACAGCTGATTTGGAGGGGGGGGGGGGGACATGGACTACCAAAATCTTCCTAATGGGCAAAACGCAGAAGTAAACTGATGTGAATATGTCCAAAACAAAACTTATTAAGGTTTCCCGACAAGTTAATGAAAATTGCGGACGAAAACTGCTATAAAATTACAGGCATAAAACTTGATTCGCAGTCTTGTAACGTGATACGGGTGTTTACTTAAAAATAAATAGCCCGTGCTACCGAAAACAGCACTCTCCATTCCAGAAACGGAAAAAGTGAAAAACCTAAACTTCTTGTCCAAATTGCCTATGCCAGCAATTCGAAATCTTCTCCTGTACAGTATTTCTCCCCATCGGGAATAACAGTCAATGGTGCCTCCCCTACCCCTCCCATTACTGTGTAATTTTCTTATAAAATGAATGCTACTGGCAATAAAAAAGTTTGTGTAAAATTTTGGCTACATTTTGGCCATACAATATAACTTCTTTTGCGATGTATAGTTAAGAAAAAAGTTCACCACTGATCTTTATAGTACGGTGCAGGCAGCGACTCGCGCCTCACTGACTGGGAAACGCGGGTCTGCACCATGGACAAAAAAAAACATTAATTTTCCTTACAAACTAGGACGAAGACTTTGCCCCTATAAGTGAAATGGTTGCCATTTAACGTTTAATATACAGGGTGTTCGGAAATTGGTGTCAAATATTTTGAGGGTCCGCTGTGTGATCAAAGATAAGAAGAAAAAGTCCTATAAACATGGGTCCGGAAATGCACCAGTCTTTAGTTACAGCCCCCCTTAGGTTTGGGGTAAACAGTTCTTAAATACCTCGTAATGATTCACCGTTTCCATTCCAAACTCAGGATATGTGCCATATCATACCTGGTATTTCAGAGGGAGAGGTAATTTTCTTATGGGGGGGGGGGGATCAAACGTGGGGGAAGAGAGGAGTAACTGCTTTGGTCTTGTACTTTAATGAAACAAATTGTAGAAAAAACACATCGTGTGATTGAAAACAATCGAAAGTAGTACTGTACTTTCTTTCATTACGTGTAAAGACCAAGTAGGTTACATCGTTTTCCAAGTTTGTGCCCCCACCCCTCCAAATAAAAAAAAACAACTACTGTACGTACATCTCTGTGGAGAGCACCAAACATTATCAATCGGGTATCCTCGCCATTTAAAGGAGGGATTTAATGTGTTTGTTTTCTACTCTTCAAGCAAAGAAGCTTAAAACGTAAAAGTGGGGGAATCCTTAGAATTCGGATGATCACTTGTTTCATTGGCCGAAGCGGCGAGAACAACATTACTGTACTCAACCCACACATTTGTATTTGGTTGCTTATTTTGCTTGGTTGCTTATTTGTTTGGTTGCTTATGTGATACGATGTGTTTTTTCTGGTATGTGCAATTTGTTTCATTAAAGTACAAGACCAAAGCAGTTACTCCTCTCTTCCCCCACGTTTGATCCCCCCCCCCCCTATAAGAAAATTACCTCTCCCTCTGATAAGTTGTGCGACCCAATACTGTATTATGAAGTACTGAAATACCAGGTATGATATGGCACATGCCTTAGTTTGGAATGGAAACGGTGAATCATTATGAGGTATTTAAGAACTGTTTACCCCAAACCTGGGGGGGGGGGGGGAGGGGCTGTAACTAAAGACTGGTGCATTTCCGGACCCATGTTTATAGGACTTTTTCTTCTTATCTTTGATCACACAGCAGACCCTCAAAATATTTGACACCAATTTCCGAACACCCTGTATATATACATATTTGTGCTGATTCCATAACATTCAATTCACTAGCAATCTGAACCATCATCAGTCATGGTTACTTTCTTGGAATAGAGCAGTGACATTTGCCGCCATATTGGCACCAGTATGGGTTTTGGAGGGCATAACTACAAGGTGCACTACATAAAAATGGAGGGAAAAACAATGGAAGAGCGGATTTCTTAGGCTTAAAATAACGTTGTTTTCTCCATAAAATCGCGCGTTTTAGGTCTAATAAATCACTCTTCACAGCATCGGCTTCAGTATGATGCCTTTCTGTTTCTCTCTGCAGTGCCTCTTGCAGATAACCCATTAAGGCTCCAGCATAGAGTTAAATACAATAATACTACGTCGTGTCACTGCTCTATAGAGGTCGAAATCAGATGTTTCCTCGTGTCCTGAATGGCTAAATTTCGACAATTCTGACGAATCTTGCAAGCCATTTCACATTAATCTTTATAGTTACATAACTATGGAAGCTTACGATGCTTCACCTGGAAGACCATCTTTGGAAGCCAAATAATCGTGAATCTTGGCTTTACTTACGGGATCTAGAAAACACATATTAATCTTTAGAGCATTGGAGTTCGATTATAACAATATTATGTTAATTTCACTGGTGGGAGGCTAGAATGCACGGACTGGCACTAAGTCTTGGCACTATTCTGACTTTGGTAGGCAGCCGCTCATTATAGAGCAGTGACACGACGTATACTTGTATATAACTCTATGCTGGAGCCTTAATGGGTTAGCTGCAAGGGGCACTGCAGAGAGAAACAGAAGGGCGACATACTGAAGCCGATGCTGTGAATAGTGTTTTCTAAGACCTAAAACGCGCGATATTTGTTGTTGGAGAAAACAACGTTGTTTTAAGCCTAAGAAATCCGCTCTTCCATTGTTTTTCCCTCCATTTTTATGTAGCGCACCTTGTAGTTTTGCCCTCCAAAACCCATACTAACAATGGCGGCAAATATTTGCCAATATGGCGACAAATGTCACTGCTCTAAAGTCAAGTGCATATACCGGAAGCAAAACGAACATTACAGATAACCCACCCACACCTGCTATCCCTCTTTTCATTAGGTGGGTTCCAAAGCCTAGAAATTTTGTGATTAACACATATTTTAGGTTTCAGCTGCTTTGTGAACATATAACTGTATTGAATTTGTAGTTTACACAGATTTTCTTTACAGGCAGATGGGCGAAGTGGGTCGTATTCATGTGCTACTACCAAACTTTGAAATTATTCTTTATTTTCAAGTATGTATTTTGTAGATTATAGTGAAATACGTGCCTTGAGAAATGCTTAGTCTCTTAGATGTTCTAGCTCGTTTCTGCCTCTAGTTAAAAAATTGCCACTTTTAATTTCTACGTAGGCAACTGGTAATTGTTAGTGGGGAATTGCCCACCCTTGGTCCCCGTAATGTCGTCCCTGGTTAATACGCATTCAGTGGTGAAAGGTGGTGTTGCTTATCAGAGTTCCCACGGAGAGATCGTTTGCTGCTAGGCGACTGTGTGTGATGACATTTTCTTGTCATATTGACGTTTTCTATGAGTAATATTTTGTGAGTAATGGTGGGCAAATGACATGGTTTATTAATCAACATTGCTATTTATACATAATAGTTTAAATCAGGGGATAGGTTGTAGGGTTAAAGGGCCTAACAGTTTAGGGATAAGCTCTAAAACGTGCCGTGGTGGTAGTCTAGGGGTTGCAGGAATTCCAAATTTACTTAAGCGGATGGATTAAGGCTAGTAGTCGTGGTTCAGATTTGGTGTTGGTTTTAATTTAACATTAGAGCGATGGAGTGCTCGGGCTCGCCTGAAATTCTTGGGCGACACTAACCTAGGCTTAAGGCCTTAAATGGAACGTCAACGGCATTAGGCTAACTTGGGGAAATTTAGATTTGCAAGTTTCGGGAAAATTTGGTTAAGTTGATAACAGCTGAATTAAGTTGTAACGGGGTTGCAGTCATGAACTGACAACAGGATGGGTCTAGTTTGAGTTTAAGTTGGGGATGGGGGAAATTGGGGAAAATTTCTAATGTTAGGGCCGAAATTACCTTTTGATGCGGGGAGTTGGAGAGTTGGAGCCGGAATGGAATTTTAGGTTAATAGCTAATTGTTAGGAGCACCCGGCGGATGATCAAACGAGCTCGAGCGTTACAATTGATTGAATTACGTACAGACAAATCAGTGTTATGTTTTGTTACAATAATTGATCAGATCGATTATCGACTAACAATTGAGTATTAAATTTCGACAATGGCATATTACAAATTGACGTCAGGTGGACTTCGGTCTTGGGAGATTTCACAATGACGTCAGTTGTGACCTTGTTGGGGTGGTAAAATTCCAACGTCGAAATCCGGGATTAAACTCGCAACAAGGTAACCAACTACATGTAACAGTTGGTCTATGTTATTGGGGTGTCCGATGCATTCAGAGAATTGCCAATGAATAACGACATGAGAGCGTTGATACCTGACGTGTGGCATTGCTGCATGCGTATGCCACCTTGCCCCTTTTGTAAAGCAAATAGATCTGTTGGTCTTGTGATCCATTTGTTGGCTTTGTGATTTTTAGTCCTTATTGCCAATTGATTCTGCATAATCCAAACTGACGTTCATTTGTTGACATCAACATGACTTAGTTTGTCCCCTTTTTATTGTTTGCATCTGCTGTCCATATTTTCCCTCATAGCAGTTTGGTCGAATATGAAACATAAATAACAAAAAAACATGAATAGCCCTACATAATTCATATTCTTGTTAAACGGTACTCTTAAAATATTAAACGAGGGGTGGACATGTTTACCACCTCAGTACAAATTAAAATCGTGCTCTTAATTGGGCACACATATAACGAAGACGAACAAAAACATGATTTCCACCTTAGAACAATTTAAAACAGTTCCCTCTGTTGGCACACAAATAACTTGGACAAAAACGAACAGTCATCCTTACCACGTTACTCATATTATTCAGTTAAACACTTAATTTGGGCAATATCATAAAAAAAATTACTATTGCTTGTAATGAAAATAAACATAAGTTATTTATTTAACAGGTTGCTAAATAACTCAGGAATCAAGTTTAACAGGCTAAGAAGGGTTACGCTTAGGACGGCCTTCTGAAATGGTAGGCTGCGGCTCAGATGTTCGACTCGTCCTGTGTTTTCTTTTAGTAGCTCTTCTCAAAATAGGTGGTGTTTTAGTTAGCTGCATCAGTTACATTGTCAGAGCGTTGCGTGCACTAAGCATGCAATCTGCTACTATACTCATTTAATCCACTTGCATCTTTATGATTTTGAGTTGCTATAAGTAATAACACTAATTTCTCATTGTGGAATCAGTTTGAGGACTCTATATAATTTTGGCATGCTAATGTATGGTTCAAAGAAAAAAATTGTGATGTAATGAAAGAAGAAAATATTCTTGTTATGAACATGAATCGCTGGATCATTTTTTCCCTCCTCCTCCACAGTTGCCCTTCTAGAAATAACGGCCAAAACCGGCAAGCGGTGATTACTGTGGCTTATGGAAGACATTAAGTAAGTAGAAACACTTCATCACAAAACTTTGGATCAGGGTATAAGAATATATAGGTAGTGAGATTCTTTCTCTCACAACGGTAAACATTTTGGGGGGAAAGAACTACCTGCTCTCAGCGATTTACCGCCAGAGGGCGGTGTCATGAAGTAACGGAAACGCAAAGCATCATGGGGATCAAAACTGTTTAGCGTCACTAAAACAAATTGATTACAATAATAATGCAAAAATAATCGGCTTAAAATATATCATAATTCAGATTAGGACATTAAAATAATTTTAAGAAAGATCAGAACTGGCTGAACAAGTTTTATTTTTTAAATCCAGTATTCTATTATAAATAGGGTTGTCGTTGCGAGCAGCGCTAAGTATAACACACGGTTTTGTATTCCGAGAAGGTTCGAGTAGCGTGCTTATCGGCCGTTCAGGTGAAGCTTCATTCGTGGTTTACGTTTATTGTAACGAACTGCATACAGTTTGAATCGAGCACAGAATAAGTTCTTCAACTTCGGATGTTGTCCACGCACGAGTATTTCGTCTGTTTCCGCAGGTATTGTCGCTATTACAATGGTTGGTTACCATGGCAACGATGCCGCCATTTTTATTTCAAGGTTCGTCTCCTACGCCGGACCAGGCAAGTACTGCCTTCTGGTGCCGTTGGTAGAAGCAGGTCTTTCTTTACCCCACGTTTTCAGACAAGCGTCACTACCTACTAATCTACCCTGCTTGGATGGTCAATGCCCACTTGAATTTTCGGTGAATTAAGGACCGTTAACCGTCATCAGAAGTAATAATGAGCAATTCAAAAAGTTGCGTCGCACAGGCCTAACAAGAACGCGCACGACCACTGATCTATACACCTATTGTTGAAACGACATTATCCTCCGTGATACCTGTACCCTGTGGTGTACCTCAGGAGTCTGTGCTTGGTCCACTACTATTTGTGATTTACATTAATGAGTTATTCTTAGACGGTGATCACACCTTCGGTGTTAACTTTGTGGATGATATCAGAATTGGCTGTGAAAATTTCTCTTCGGACTGTTCCCCGGCTCTTGTAGAGGAGATTAATGCAGTGACAGCATGGTCGAACCATTGGCAATTGCCACTTTCGATCTAGAAGTGTCTTTTCTTTCGTGCTGGTAAAGATGACATATGTCATCCCTACAGTTTAGACAGCGTGATCTTGGAACCTATCCATGAAGTAAAGGATCTGGGGTTCTGGTTCACTTCAAATCTGAAGTCCTCTTTACACGGTCAAAAGGTCAGCGCTCAGGCATTTCGACTGTTAGCAGTGGTGAACAAATGCTTCACTTCCGGTGATTCTCAAACGAAGGTATGGGCATTTAAGGTGTTTGTTTGACCAATGCTGGAATATGCAACCCCAGTGTGGTCTTGTAGCCTTGGTAAAGATATTGATGTGTTGGAGTCAGTCCAGAGGAAGTTTACAAAGGGACCTCCTGGATTGAGATACGTCCGCCACTTGGAACGCCTGACTCGGTCTGGACTTGAGCTTCTTGAGCTTAAAAGACTTAGTTTTGATCTCATCCTTATTTACAAGATTCTTCGAGGACTTATCTCGGCAAACTTACCACTTTTTGATCCAGCACCTACTACATATCGCACCCGTGGTCACCCTTGTAGGTTAGCCGTTCCTGGTTCAAGAATGGAGAGCTAGAAAGTTTTTTCTCTGTTCGTGTGGTTCCAGTGTGGAATGCCCTAAGTTCCGAGACAGTATCAATGGACACTGATTCAGGCCTTCGACGCATGCTGATGACTCAGGATCTCCACAAATTTCGTAAGAGAAATCTTTAGATCTTTGGTGACATTTTAGTTTTCTCTTGTTTTTGTTTTTTTGTGTTTTTAAATTGGTATCTTCTTCTTGCCCTTGCATTTTTCCAGCTTTTTTAGAAGTAAATTAGGTCGATGTAAGTGGCTCACACTCTTTCCGGTAAACTATTTATTTATGTATTATTTATACATCTAGAACTAGCTTTACTCACCACACCTTGTCAAATTTGTCGCCAAGCCAAGGGTGCACTATCCTATCGGTGTTGCAAAACGCCGGGGCTGGCCACATTCATCAAGGGGACCATCTTCCTCTGAAAATGTTTAATTGCAATTGATTCACCCCCCCTCCCCCCTCCTTGTGTGACTTCCTTGCTGACGGTGTTCCCTGTTTTTTCACCACTTGTCCAGTTCGTTCAGCACGGAGTAGTGTACTTTGTTCCATGTGGAAAACGTGACGCAGTATATGTTGGGTAGACAAATCGACAACTCCTGGAACGTCTCCAAGAACTCCTGAATGTCACCCGCAAAGGAGACCTACGTAATGGTGATGCACGGCACAGCGAACAAAACCATCACTACATTGTTTGGGAAGATACTACTGTACTGTTGAAGTCTAATTTCCTTAACGATTCTCATCAGAGCAGTGACATTTGCCGCCATATTGGCACCAAATTGGCTTGGCACCAGTATGGGTTTTGGAGGGCATAACTACAAGGTGCACTACATAAAAATGGAGGGAAAAACAACGGAATTGCTGTTTTTGTTAGGCTTAAAATAACGTTGTTTTCTCCAACGACAAAAATCGCGCGTTTTGGGTCTACGAAATCACTCTTCACAGCATCAGCTTCAGTATGACGCCCTTCTGTTTCTCTCTGCAGTTCCCCTTGCAGCTAACCCATTAAGGCTCCACCATAGAGTTATATACAGTAATACTACGTCGTGGCACTGCTCTTCTGAGCGCCCTTGAATCGAATGCAATTAGACATTTTCAGAGGGAGATGGTCCCCTTCATGAATGTGGCTAGCCTGGCGTTTTTCAACATTGATAGGATAGTAAACCCTTCGCTTAGCGCCATATTTGACTAGCTGTGGAGAGTTGAGCTAGGTCTAGATCTATAGGTGTATAGATCAGTGGTTGTTTGCGTTCTTGTTAGGCCTGTGCGACCATAGTTTCCTGTATGTAAAAGGCTAAACGTTAGAAATTCGATGCGTCGTCCAGTTAGTCACCGATTCTGCTACCAGTCACGCTGCGAACACCCCCGAAAATGAACTGCTCTAGCATGCGGATTGAACTGTGAAAAGTACTCGTGACGCGGATTTTAAACTTAAAACACTGCATTGACACCAAATTATTAAAGTTGAACAACAATGGCTTTACATGCCCACATGCCCACACTAAAAAACAACGCCTCCGGAGGTTTGATTCATGAATTTCAAATTTCGAACAGAAGTAGAACCAAGGTACGTGTGTTTTATACTGTGTATATTAAGCCACGGAGTAAGTAGAACCAAGGTACGTGTGTTTTATACTGTGTATATTAAGCCACGGAGTTTTCTAGTCTCATTAAAAATGTGTTAAACGATCCTAGCGGTAAATCGTCCGAAGACTTCAAGAATAGTCATCATTACCGTAAAATAATGAGTGTTGGTTTAGTGCGGCAACACCGGTAAATCGAATAATGAGAAGATTACCTTGTTTTTGTGCGTCTCGCTGACACTAATCAATGCTATGATTTGGGGTGGTTCGTTTTTGTGCTTTCACTTCAGCGCATCTCTTGGACGACGCGTCTCGCATGCTATGTGAAACCGAGCATTAAGCCTTTTACATACAGGAACCATGGTGCGACGCAACATTTTGAATTACTCAGTTGGACATCGAAATCTGATTCGTCGTGATTTCGTTGCTGTTACTTCGGATGATGGTGAACGGTCCTTAATAATTCACCGAATATTCAAGTGGACATTGAATATCCAGATTTTTGTGGTAAAGTGTTTCGCCTTGCTTAATGTCTAGAAATAACATAGATTTGCCCCTTCAACATTGGTTGTAGTCATTTCGTCATTGTTCTTCAGGCCCGGATTTGTTCGAGAGCATGAGCCCAAATAACCTATGTATTGTCGGTCCCTTTCATCCACCTCCTGCCCATTTCCTTCATGCATGTTAATTAACTGAACAAAAAACATTTAGGAAAAAAAGCATTAGAGGTCTTATTCCCATATTCACAGCTGTGAAGGTACACAAATAAACACGTATTAGAGCTCACTCGCACGCAACGAACTATAATTTGAACTCCAATTCCAGGGGAAAAAGGTCTGTTTTTACTCAGTGGTTGTGTCAGAAAGTGAACGCAGTTTACGTTTCAAATGTTTAATGCTTGTGTACGGGTGTGCGTGGGCTTAATTTGTGTATAACACAGGAGTTTTTTTTTATAGTTGTCTGTGTTTGTTTTGTATTTTAAGTCTGTTTCCTGTGAGAGGCTATATATTGTGTATTTTATATACATTTATAATTTGTGAAACAAGCAGATTCCTATATTAAACACAGGCTTGTGTCTTATGGTTTCTGTTTTAGTTCTAGTTCGTGGAATAATTCCGTGTTCATTTTGTGTATGTATTTTAAATCTTTCAGTTTTATATGTCGTATGTTTTGTATGTGTGTTTGGATTTAGGTTATCATTCTGTTTCACGTGTGTGTGTGTGTTGAATTTTATGTGTTGAAATATCCAGCCGTTTTGTTTATTTGATTAGTGATGTGTGATTAGTGATTAGTTTGATCAGTATGCGTGTGCATGGAGCTCACAATCCTTGTTCCCTGGAATTGGAGTTGAAATCATCGTTCGTTGCGTTCGAGTGAACTCTAATCCGTGTTTATTTGTGTACCTTCACAATCACAGCTGTGAGTATGGGGATACGAGCTTTGATCCTTTTTTCTAAACAGCGAAGTATTTTGTTCAGTTACTTCCTTGGCTTTTTTTGATTCCTTTTCATTGTAATTGCTACGGTTTGGCCAACGTGTGTACGGTAGGTATGTCCACTATCCACCCAAGTATGTTAGTCCTATGGCCGTGTTTATTATTTGATGGTAACACTAGCGTGTGTCTCGATTTAGCATGTTTCATCTCGATATGTAGTTGATTCTGCATTGTTGCAGGCATACGCAGTATCGTGACAAGCAATTCAACTGGCTTCCCGAAGCCCGCACTGAAGAACTAAATAAGTCATTCAGTCATGTCAGCCACACAATTTTGAGACCCTATGGTTTAAAACTTGAAGATTTAAGCGGAAACCAAGACCATCTCCACAACGAGGTAACCTTACTCTGGATGACAAATGCTGACTCAAACAAGACACAACAACAATATTACCTTCTCCGTATCCAAGCATTATTGCATCTTGTTCGAGAGAGCTCCAATACGATCTTGTGCGTCTTGCCTCTTTGTCGCACCACTGTTACATGTAGTAGACCTGCGGCCTTGCAGTGCTGGAAACACCGGTTCTCGTCAGATCCCCGAAGTTAAGCAGAATTGGGCTGGATTGATACTTGGGTGGGTGACCGCCTGGGAATCTGGCTGTTGCAGACATAGGGCCTTAGGGCTTCGGGCAGATGACCAGGAGTGGTTAACGCTCGTTAAACCCTTTGGACTTGGACATGTAGTAGGATTGGTAACATTTTGACGTTGTTAGCCACCTCCTTCTCGACCCTCCTGTGCATTTTATGAAAATTGTCGCGCGCAAATGAACTCTAATACACAGCTTACCAGCCGTGAAAATTAAGTTAAAGACAGCGTAGCGTCTGTGTTATTGTTAACCACTGTGTACGGCGAATTCAACAATGCATGAAGTTGAAATGCTTCTAAGGATGTGTGATTATAAATGTCTTACAATAATTATTACAAACAAAAACGTCAAGTGTGCCGTAAAAAAAGGGGTTATATGATTGAAGTTTCATTTTACTTTTTAAAATGTACACGGATAAAAATTGGTGATTTTTAATTGGACTAATCAAATGTACAATTCAGAAAGTTGCATCTGTTTAAGTGCTGTTGTGCTTTACGTAACGTACATGATTGGTATAGCACAACAGCACTTAAACACATGCAATTTTCTGAATTGTACATTTGATTATTTCAATTAAAAATCACCAATTTTTATCCGTGTACATTTTAACAAGTAAAATGAAACTTCAATCATATAACCCCTTTTTTTACGGCACACTTGACGTTTTTGTTTGTAATCCGTGTACCTTTTTTACGGCTATAGTGTCGCGCTATAAAGGTTTATGCATGCAGTCGATTGTAGCATGCACGAAGAATGGATCTGGAGTTTGCTGAGTGGCATTGTTCCCTAAATACAATGGTTAAAACAATATAAAACAATCCAAATGATCGTTTAGGGTCCCGTAACTCCGGAATGGAGGAACCAATCGAAAAATTGGTCCCTGTAAGATTGAAGCCCAGGAAAATTTCTGGCTCAGATTATGTTTCAGATTTTAGGTAGGTGCAGTAGTTCTTTCTGAAACCGTGTCAGCCAAGAAGAAGAACAAGAACAAGAACCAGAACAACAACAACAAGAAGTGAACAGTTTTCAAATTTACGTGTGGCTTCCTACGTTTACTCTTGCACGGAAATGCATAAAAGTTGGTGTAAAGTTTGGAAAAGTTGCTATCTACTATCTGGCTAAGTTTGGTCGAAATATATTGAATAGAAACGGAGAAATTAATAGGTTCAGTTTTGCTGGAGAGAGGACTTCAATCGCCGTGTATGATGCAAGTGTCATACATGTAATCAGTCGATGGCAATTAAGCAATTTTGGCTAAAGTATCTATTTATTTACTACATTTTACAGGTAAAACAATGCACTGAATACTATGGGGCTTAAAAAAGCTAGTCTAACTGATTTAAGTTATTTTGTTGTTTTTCGTAGCAGCACATGGCAGTTTCGACGTCCTTAACAGGTAATGGAACTCCACGACAACATATTTCCTTTTTGATGTGGTACGCCTTCTTCCCACAGCATTTAATACGATCATCGTCAGATCTCATGTGAACCTCATCCTCACAACAGAGCTGGGTGATAGGATCGTAAGCAGTTGTGCCGCAACATTCCAGGGTTTTATTAGCGTTAGGAAAGATTGTATCGCTACAGCAAATTTCATTTTCGCTGTCGTACGCCAATGAACCACAGCAAGAACTGGATGTTGCATTAGGTTTCTTGTCAACGGCTGCATATGTGTACTGGTGGTTGCCATTCGAGTCCTGATAAAACCATTCACAACAGAGGCTTTTCGTATCATTAAAGAGAAGGCCTGGAAAATGACCACAACACGATTCCCTGTCGCTATTGTAGGCCTTACCACCACAACAACTTTCGTGTCTGCTCCTCTTGTTGGAGAGAACCCATTCGTTTGTCTCTTCGTTTAAACAACAGGTCTGGATCTGTTTATCGTAAGGTACTTTACCGCAACAGGAAACGTTGTAGGCAGATTGCGATTCCACAACAGTGCCATCACAGCAAGTGTGAGTGTTAGAGCTGTAGGGTTCATCGTTACAGCAGGACACGTCGTCGCCTTTGTAAACTTTACCCCCACAACAAGTAGAACTGCCGTAATAGACGTCAACTAAGTCAGTACCACAACATTCGTACCTGTAGGGCTCAAAGCGATCGACGTCAATCACAACGCCATTACAGCACTTTCCCCGATAAGAAGTGTACACTTTATCCCCACAGCATTCCCAATTCTCATAATACCGATGACTGCTATTCTTTGGGATTTCAGCAAGGCTATTATTACAACAAAGATGGCTGTTGGTATCGAATGGTAGTCCTTCAGTACAACAGCAAGCATTACCGTTTTCGTTTGATTCTATAATTTTGTTGCTGCCTTTACAACACCACAGCTTAATGGGATTATAAAGTTCCTGCCCACAACAGCCAAATGAGCTGTCAACCGGATCATCGTGAACCCGCCCATCGCAGCAGGTTTGATTTGCGTTAGTGTATAATTCAGTGCCACAGCACGAACCATCTCTTCCTTTCCAAACTTTAGCAGTAGCGTTTTTCTCTTCGCTGTTCTCATCACGACAACACGTTTCGGTATAAGGATCGTACATTTGACTCCCGCAACGTCCAGATCGGTCGTCGCGGTTATAGTTACGTCGGTAATAATCGGAATGACGAATTTTCTGTACTACTTCGTACACTTTCTTGAAAACACATGGGGGTCCAGACACGAACGTATAAACCGTTCCTGGTTCCTCACAGGTACTTTTATCCTGATCGTATGGTTTTCCATCGCAGCAGCCAGTGTGGTTGTATTTATTCTCGATTACTGCGTAGTATACAGTTACGTCATCATGAGGCCTAACTAAGAAACACACGTGGGTTCGAGTATCGTACAACTCGACTCCGCAACACTGACTGAACAAACGTGTTTCATTTGACTTTAGTGCGTTATCGGGCCAAGACTTTGCCACTGGACCACTTTCATGATGGTAGCAGCAAATTTGTAAGTCACTATTGATGTATCTATCTCCACAACATTCGTAGCCTTGTTTCTGAGGATAAGCTTTACCTTCACAACAGACTTCACGTAGCGTATTGTAATCCGATGAACCACAACATGCATAGTGGCCATTAGGATATTTCGGATACGTCTTTCCACTGCAGCAACGCTCTTTGTAGATGTCGTATGCTGACACAATGACGGGAATGCTGCCGACTATAGTAAAAAAGAAAAAAAAATAGAAATAACATTAAAGTTTATTTATACAATTTATTTATATCAAAAATGATTTATTCCAATCAAAATGCTAGACTAATCAGCACACTGGATAAATGCTGTGTAGCCTACACTGAAAGTCTGTGCAAGAAAGTTCAGAATTGATTTTATAACTTTTTCGGGCCGAGTGAAGCGAGTCCTTAAAAGGACGTTCCTCCCAACGCCAATTTTGTCGATCCACCACATCAAGTACGGCCCCAAAGTTCTATTTACGTACCGTTAGTCACTCCCTTGCTAAAAATCCGTTTTAAAATTTGGCGTCCAGGAGATTTTCAGTTGAATAATTGGGAACTATACAGGGTGTAACAGAAATTTGTGTCACAAATGAAGGGGCATGTTCCTACATAATATCCCAAGAGCTAAGGAAATTATCGATAATTTTTTTCAACCCGAGTGTTTTGGCCCCTATAAACTCACGAGTGCTATTTAGGCAGACATTAATTTCACGAGTGCGAAGCACGAGAGAAATTATCTGCCAATAAATAGCACGAGTGGGTTTAATGGGCCAAAACACGAGTGTTGAAAAAATTTGATAATTTCCAATAGCTCGCGCGGTATTTAGTTAGAGAATTTCTCGTCATTTTTTATAATTCAGTACTCTAAATTACGTATGTAGAATTAAAAAAAAATTGTTTGAAAGTCGCCGCTGCCCTCCAAATATCAGCGCGCCGATTTGCACCACGTCCGCAGGGAATAAATTTATATTCGCCGCCGCTGAAGAAGTCTCATTGGCGTATACCTCCATTAGCATTCGTTAGTTTTAATGTCAGGTTACAGGCTTCGTGCGAAAACAGTAGCCGTATTATCCACAAAAGCTAGAGGGCTATTACTACTTAATATTGTTGTACACCACATGACTTCCTGTTACACCTGTATATATACTACCCCTTACAGGAAGTAAAGCATCTTTTCAGCTGTAGCCTTCACACTGGTTAGTCCGTGTCTTTACTTTGCCATTGGTGCCCACGCTGGGCTCAGGTGTGTCCATGCCAAGGATATTACAGTTGGCGACGAGGACGGTACCATTGGTAAACTTAAATTATAAGCTTAAACTGATAGGTCTTCAACCACATATCTGCTCCATATTTGTGGTACGTTGCAAATTTTTTCCATTTGGTAATGAAAATTAGTGCTCTGGATTCCTATCAGAGTTTAAACTTTTTCAAACAGTGTTATTTTGTCGTGGTAGAGCTGTGTGGTACGAAATGATAATAGTTAAATTTTAGTACCTTAACAACTAGAACTGAAGTGGGCAATTGGATTTATTATGGTTAATTTTACCTTGGCAATGTTCTAGAGCGACGCACTGGCGTGTCCGCACAGGCAGTACTATAAACCTGAAGGCCCGAAAAATGCGCTGATAAATTAGCCCTGGTAAATTCGATTGTGCCATTGCCCATATTCGGGCTAGTGTGTGCAGGTGTAAAATTTAACACCGTAGGTTTATGCTTAAACTTAATGAAATCTGGTCTGTTCTAAGGCTTAGGCCAGAAGTGTTGTTTTATAAAACGTTGCAGTAATGTTGAACGTAAAAACATTTTTTCAAAGCCTCGTCCCTTTTAAATTTAACTCGTAGGCAGTTAATTTATAAAACTAGGTAGGCTACAGTTAAGCTTGATTTATTTCTGTGTTAAATAGTTGACCGGTAGTCTTGAGTGCTACAGTTTATTTTTTGCAGGTTAAACACGATTGTAATTAAATTAAATTTAATTAAATTTGTAAGGCTTATGCCAAAGACATGTGTCGGTAGCAAAACACCTGAAGCTGCTAAAAGTAGTAGCGAGAGTGAAACTGAAAATAATTCAATAGTGAACGCTAGCGTTAGTGAAGCTAATTCAAATTTAATTTTTAATTTTGAATCTAGTAGTAGTGAAGACGAAGTCAATATGGGCTTGTCTAAAACCACTGGTTTATTCTCGGAATTTGATTGTGAGTCCGATACATGGGAGAAATACTCCAACCGAATCAGCTATTAATTTAAAGCTAAAGAAATACCAGCAGCCAAACAAGTGAATTTTCTAATGGCATCTGTAGGCCAGAAAATGTTTGACAAGATTCTAAATATAATTTCACCTGATTTACCAGACTCATTAACTTTTGACGAACTAGTTAAAAAAGTCTTAGAAGACATCGAGCCAGTGCCCTCCGTGGTATCTAAGCGTGTAAAGTTTTTCAGAAGGTCGCAAAAATCAGATGAAAGTATTGCGGAATATTTAGCTGCACTTAAGCTTATGACTAAATATTGTGACTTCGCTAAAATTAAAGACATTAATAGCGAAATGATTAGGGATCGCCTAATTAGGGGGATCCAATCTGAAGTCATTCAACGCGAGTTGTTGAAGCAGACTCTGGATTTAAAGGCTACAACATCCTTAGCTTTATCCTTGGAATCTGCTGAAACCGACCAAAGTGTTTTGAGAAGCC
The DNA here is from genome assembly GCA_023313725.1 of Lithobius niger. Lineage (NCBI taxonomy): Eukaryota > Metazoa > Arthropoda > Chilopoda > Lithobiomorpha > Lithobiidae > Lithobius > Lithobius niger. The sequence continues at coordinate 33,000 of JAHWFP010102727.1, read as the reverse complement.
AATCAAGGGCTGTTAATTATGTAGCTAAAAAATCTAGCAAAACGCCTAGTAGGCCTAAATCCACTAATGCTTTCATTTGCTATTGTTGCGGCCAGTCCGGTCATGTGAAAAAACGCTGCAAATATCGTGATTATACTTGTGGAAGGTGCCATACCGTTGGCCATTTAAAAGCCGTGTGCAGAAAAGCTAGTCATTCTAAACGAACTTCAAAAACACTCGAGCACTCTAAAGCGACTTCAAGCACGAATTTTAAGGCTAGGCCATAGTCAAAACGAAATACGTGTTCAAAAACGTGATAGCGATAGTGACAGTGAAATGACCAGGATGTTGTCACCGAAAATTCGGAGTCTGGTTTCCGGGTCTGATAGCGATTCAGACAACGACTGTCTTGTTCTGAAAAATAATACTCTTGGACTGAGTCAGGCTACGGACCAGATTTCAATTCCCTTACAAACCAATAAGATCATAGTAGTAGTTAATTCTATGAAAATCCATAAATGGAAAATGCCAGTCTGCCTAAATGGTGTCAAGCTTAAAATGGAACTTGATTCTGGGGCAGACGCATCCATTATTCCTATTGAGTTGCATCAAAAATATTTTGCGGACTGTCCTTTAAAACTCAGTCCGTATTCGATACACTCATACACTGACGGAATTGAGAAAACGATTTACACTGTAAGTCTGAAGGTTGAAGTTAAAGGTCAAATTGAACATTTGGATGTTTTAGTTTCAAAATTGTATAAACCTGCTTTAATGGGAAAGGATTGGCTTTCTATTTTTCGGGTTGATTTCCATCCATTTTATGACCTACAAACAAAAGTTAAACCTAAGAAAAGTGTAAAGAAAATTAAAACTAATATTACACCGTTTGATACTTCCAAAATAGTAAAGGGTTTCCCTGAGCTGTTCAGTGAAGGTATGGGTAAGTTTAAGAGTTTTAAAACCAAAATTCATTAAAAACCTGATGCAAAGCCTGTGTAGTGTCGTGTAAGACCAGTTCCGTTAGCACTCAAAGAAAAGGTTAACCAAGAAATTCGTAGGTTGGTTGGCTTTGGAATTCTAGAGCCTGTGGAGACCTCTCAGTCATAGTTCATAAACCGGATGGTTGAATCCGGGTGATAGGTGATTACAAGACCACCATGAACCCCAAACTGGAAATCGACCACTATCCGGTCCCCACGACCGCAGAATTATTTAGCGAATTAGCAGGCAGTGACACTTTTTCCCTTATCGATCTTAAGGATGCCTTTCTGCAAACTGAACTCTATAGAGTCACAAGAAGCTTTAACTATAAATACACCCCTGGGTTTGTTTAGCTGGCTTCGCGTACCCCTGGGCCTAGCATCCAGCTCTGGAATTTTCCAGAGGGTAATACTCAAGTCACCAGTAAAATTCCCAAATGTCTCCCGTTTTACGATGACATCCTGGTGAGCGGGAAGGGGGTTGCACATGACGAATTGTTAAACAAGCTGTTAAATACTTTACAAGATGCAGGAGCCAAATTTAAGATCGAGAAGTGCAAACTGTCGCGGCCTGAATTAAAATATTTAGGCCACATCATAAATGCAGATGGCCTTCATACACTTCCTGAGGTTATCGAAGCAGTCACAAACGCTCCTAACCCTACATGTATTCAAGAGCTACAGAGCTTTTTGGGTTTTGTAAACCATTACTCAAAATGTCTACCTAATCTCACTCATATTCTGTCACCTGTTAGACGTTTATTAAGCCCAAGTGTGAAGTGGGTTGGGGGGGGGGGGCAGAATGTGACCGATCTGTGAGTAAAGTAAAAGAATTATTTCTTAAATCTAAAGTTCTGGTTCATTATGATCCGAAATTAAAGCTCAAGCTCGTTTGTGACGGCTCACCCTACGGAGTGGGCGCGTGCCCCATGCATGTCATGATAAATGGTGAATCTAGACCGATAGCTTTCGCTTCACGAAGCTAACTCAAGCCGAAATGGGCTACTCTCATTTTGATCGAGAAACTCTCAGTATGGCTTGAAGAGTGAAGCGGTTTCATGAATACGTTTATGGTCAGCGATTCATACTACAGTATGACCAAAAGGCCCTAGTATGGATTTTTGGCCCTAAAAACGGAATACCGCAAATGGCAGCCGCCAGGGTTCAGCGTTGGGTAGTAATGCTTAATGTGTATGACTGCGAATTTGAACGTATTCCCGGAAAGCTTAACTCAACAGCTGACGCGTCATCTCGATTTCCCCCTCCAAATACCGAGGAGTTCGAAAAAGCTGACACACAATATAATATTCTTGCTTTAGAAACTTTCAAATCTACCTGTTTTAAACGAGACACTACTGCTCGAAAGCAAACGTGACAAAATTCTTTCTAAAGTCTATCGCTACGTGAACCATGGCTGGCCTGACAGATGCGAAATTCCCGATCTGTTGCCGTACTTCACACACCGTACTGAAATCTTGGTTGAAAATGAAACTTTATATTGGGGGTATAGAGTCCTGGTGCTGACGGCCTTGCAACTCCAGTGCAAATTCTAACAAAATACAACATCTGCAACCAGTCTTTCGGATGCCTGATGTCCCACAGCAACGCTATAGTGTCCCAGCCGCAGTAATGTTTGCTGCTAATAAGAAAATTAACCAAAAAAAAAAGGCTACGTGGAACAACAACTACAATAAATTTTCTAAATGAACTTTCTGTAAAAAATTGCTCCTGAAATTTAAAGAAAAAATTTTAAACTGACAAGGTTTCAGTCAGTTTCAGAAATGTTAATTTTAAAAAAAAAAACAAGAACATCTTTAAGTTTTTGTTTTGTGGAGTCGTCACTTGTGTGCTCCACAATGGCCGCCTTCAATTCACATCATTATGTTAACCTTACCCAGCTTACCCTTTAACTACCTAATAGACTATGCCATCATTATTTATAATATTGTTGTACATCACATAAGTTCCTGTTACACCTGTACATATACTACCCCTTACAGGAAGTAAAGCATCTTTTCAGCTGTAGCCTACACACTGGTTAGTCCGTGTCTTTACTTTGCAATTGGTGCCCACGCTGGGCTCAGGTGTGTCCATGCCAAGTACATCACAGTTAGAATCTGTTTTAAGCATAGCTTGGCAAGTTGCGTGTGGAAGACGTGGTGTTATCACCGGTAATACCCCTCTTCCTCGATAACACCCTCTCTTCCTCTACCTTCCACCATGGTAGTAAGCGGGATATACTCAGTTATAATACCACGAGTGCTTGTATTAAATCGACAATTTGGGTGTTTTAGCAGGAAACTCCTTTCCAGTTTTAATTTCCCGAGACCAAAGGTCGAGGAAAATTTGTTGGAAAGGAGTTGAGTGCTAAAACACCCAAATTATACATTTAATACAAGCACGAGTGGAATTCGGTTGAGAATTTTGTTTTCTTTTCCCTAAACGATTTTTTGAAGGAATTTCGTGTTAGGGAATCGGTTTCGATTTACGATCTCGATTTCGACATACGAAGTAATTTTGATTTACAGTGTTTAATTTTGTTTATAATGTTTACCTTTTATGTTTTGTTGACGATGTTTAACTCTTATCTGGCGTAGCGTTACCATCCACCATCGCATTTCATCAACCAACCTGTAATTTCGTTCGCTACGGCATTGGCATTTCATATTAGGCCTAATCTCAATTTTATGTTGTTGATACGCCAAATGAAACGTATAAGCAGCTTCGTGTTGCCGAAAAAACCCGACGATTAACGAAGCTAACGCCATTCCACCATCGCATTTCATTAACCAACCTGTAATTTCGTTCGCATCGGCATTGTCATTTCGTATTAGGCCTAGTGTCATTTTTATGTTGTTGATACGCCACATTAAACGAATCTTAACTGAGAAACAGCTTTGTGGTGTTTCCGTAAAAACCCGACGATTAACGAAGCTGACGTCAGTTCCCTAACAAGGGCATAAAACAAAGCAGCATCCTCTAAGTAAGGTATATTGTACAGATCTGTGGTTTGTTTGTCCACGCTCATTGAGAAAAGCTTCGTTCTGTATAATTACTGAAGGAGGAGGTCCGCTGTCGGTTTCGGTTTCGATGAGCCGGGATCTTCCCAGTGTAATCCGACCATGGTACTCATTTAGTGAAAAGAAAACGAAAATTCTCAGTTATAATACCACGAGTGCTTGTATTAAATCGACAATTTGGGTGTTTTAGCATGAATTGAAATTTGTTGGAAAGGAGTTGAGTGCTAAAACACCCAAATTATACATTTAATACAAGCACGAGTGGAATTCGGTCGAGAATTTTTGTTTTCTTTTCCCTAAACTATTTCTGAAGGAATGTTGTGTTAGGGATTCGGTTTCGATTTACGATCTCAATTTCGATATACGGTAATTTTGATTTACGATGTTTAGTTTTGTGTATAATGGTTACCTTATATTTGGTTGACGATGTTTAACTCTTATTTGGCGTAGCGATACCAACCACCATCGTATTTCATCAACCAACCTGTAATTTCGTTCGCTTCGTCATTGGCATTTCGTATTAGGCCTAACCTCATCTTTGATATGCGAAATTAACGTATCTTAACCGAGAAGCAGCTTCGTGTTTCCGGAAAAACCCGACGATTAATGAAGTTGACGTCATTCCACCATCGCATTTCATTATCCAACATGTAATTTCGTTCGCTTCGGCATTGGCATTTCGTATTAGGCCTAACGTCATTTTTGTGTTGTTGAATGCCAAATTAAACGTATGAAGCAGCTTTGTGGTGTTTCCGTAAAAACCCGACGATTAACGAACCTGAGGTCGTTTCCCCAATATAGGGCATGAACAAAGCAGCATCCTCTAAGTGAGGTATACTGTATAGATCTATGGTTTGTTTGTCAGCGCTCATTGAGAAAAGCTTCGATCTATATAATTACTGAAGGAGGACGTACGCTGTCGGTTTCGGTTTCGATGAGCGGGAGTTTCCCAGTGTAATCCGACCATGGTCCTCATTTAGTGAAAAAAAAAAACGAAAATTCTCACTGTAAGTCGGTTGTGATTGGACCAATTTAGTACACGATCAAGTAAGCAAATTTCTGTCAGGGAAATTCTCTACATAACAAACTGTTGAAAAAATTCGATATGAATTGAACATATATCCTGCAATGCGTCCTTTCCGAGAAATTTTCCATTCAGCGATACATGTGCACATCCAAGATCCAGGGCGACAGTGGTGAAGGCTAAAATAACAATATTTAGGTTTTATTGTAGTTTTTCCCTGTTGAGGTTCCCCCCAGAACAGGTGGGACGGCCCATTCTCTGTCCCCTATCAATAGTTATGACCCGACTGAAACTAAGTTTCAACTGCTTGAAACTGTAAGGGTCGCCCGTAAATTCACATATCGGGCATTAGCCTTCACCGCAGTCGCCCTGGATCTTGGATGTGCACATGTATCGCTGAATGGAAAATTTCTCGGAAAGGACGCATTGCCGGATATATGTTCATATGGATTTTTTTCATCAGTTTGTTATGTAGAACATGCCGCTTCATTTGTGACATACATTTCTGTTACACCCTGTATTTACTGTATCCTACACGTATATGATCCTTTGCGTGCTTACAATAACTTGACATTTCAACTGTGAGTGTGTGGATGTACTAATTTTTAACTGTTTTCTAATAATTAAGAGATCAAAAATCTAAAAGTCTAATGCAGTAAATATTTAAATTATTTACGCCAATAGATCGCCAAAGAAAAATTATAAGATACTAACCAACAAAATTATAAAGTGTGATTTTAAAACACAAACACCATTCTGGCTTGTGACGACACAATTAATGCGTTCATGCTGGTTCATCTATTAGGCGCAATGCCAACGGAGACAGCAGCTGTGTACTTCGCTACTATCTCAATTGACCTTGGCAATAGTAACATGCGCGGATGGCGATCTGCGCCTGGCTGGTAGGGCGGGTTTACGCAACGACAATTTTCCCGCTCACTAGATTTTATTTGGTTAATACTAAATCTGCTGCCTGCTTGTCGCCTTTATCGGAGCATACGGCTTTCGAATTGTCTATACGTAGTAACGATGGCAACAACGCGGACGCAAATATTCTCCTTGTGCCTCGCGATACGCCGTACGATGCGTGCGACATGACAGCGTCGATTTATGACAACAAGAAAACAATTTTTACTGCAGTACAAGACGACGGACTAATTTATGAATGCCAGCTTTAGATTTTTTTGTCTTCGATTCGATAACCCCGAAACAGTTGCCATGTTGGATTTTGAATTCTCGCTGCGAGCAGCTATTTATTCTACCGTCGTCTGATCATTGCTAGAAGCTGTTCTTTGAGCGAGAATAGCAAATTTTGGAAATAGCGTGAAATGACTGCAGTGTTGTAGCAATGTTTAAAATTACTGTTGCACTTTGTTCTTTATCCGTGTTGTAATTTATAATATATTTTATTTGCTGTCTGTTTACCGCATTCATTTAGTAAAAACGGGAAACTAACCCTAAATAAATCACAGTCGACTAGCTAATAGCTTTCAGCGAGCGAGATGGGCTTGTTGCATAACCCCCCCCCCCCAAGGGGGGGGGGGGGGGGGGGGTGAGGGGGGTATACCTCCCGGCGCCATTTTTCTCGATCCTCCACATCAAGTACGGC
>JAHWFP010102727.1:0-26285 GCA_023313725.1 Lithobius niger | reverse complement strand
CCCCCCCCCCCCCATAAGGCAGGCCGGATGTACCTTTAAAGGGATATACCTCCCAGCGCCATTTTTCTCGATCCTCCACATCAAGTACGGCCCCAAAGGTCTATTTACTTACCGTTAGTCTTTCCCTTGCTAAAAATCCGTTTTAAAATGTGGCGTCTAGGAGATTTTCTGTTGAATATTGGGGAACTTTATTTACGTTCTTCCAGAACGAATATGATGCTTTGCGCGCCTGCAATGACCTTGAAGTTTTATCTGTGTGCACGCAGTACTAATTTTAATCGTTTGCTAATAATTACTATGAGATCAAAATTCTAAAAGACGAATGCAGTAAAAATTAAAATTAATAAGTCCAATAGATCGCCGAAGCAAAATTATAAGACACTAGTCTATAAAATTACAAATTGTGATTTTAAAATACGAGAATCATTCCGGTTTGTGACAACACAATTATTAATGCCTTCACGCTGTCTTGTCTATTAGGCGCAATGCCAACTGAAAAGTAGCTTCGTTTTTCGCTGCAGGGAACGAAACTACTGTCTCAGCTGACCTTGACTATGATAAATGAGCGGATGCGTTCGGCGCGTATAGGTGTTATAAGGCCAGCGGAAGGTTATAAGGCAGGCGGTATATTGCTTTAAGTTGTAATACAGTACTTACGTTTTGGCTGGGCCTTTTGAAGAACACTGGATGCTTGATCACTGGTTCCCCGAGGCTGGTCAGGAATGTCCTCGACATCAACTTTGTTACATTTTGTTGAAAACAAATTCCACCAGTCATTTTCTGGAGAAGACCATCGATTGTCATGGTGTGACCAGAGGAATTCCGGTCTCCAGTCCTCCTCCTTTACGAACCTTCGTAGGGAATCAAAGTCGTTCCATTTTGGATTATTCGATCGTCTTATAGCAAACCGACCAGAATTAGCATGATGAACTGGAACCCAGTGGCCAAATTCTCCGAAATCGCGCCTAGGAGATAAATTTGGGGAATCTGTTATTTCGTTTGAGCTTTCCTCGAAACTCTCGCTCTTGGTAGAATATCCTTCATTACAGCCAGATGACCGGCCACGCTCTCCTGAGTTGTATGCTTCGGTGTTGTATCCTTCATCTGGTACGGGACTAGTCTCTGCTTCACCTACTTTTGGAGTTTCCATGGTTGCTACATCGTCATACGCTTTCGTTGTCGGTAAAGTAGTCCACAGCACAATGACAACGACCAGGTGACGGCAGCGGAAAATCATGTTGACCTAAGCAACCTAAAATGACAAGAAAAGTTATTCCATTTCTGAGTTTCATGTAATACAGAGATCGAAGCTGGTTTTGAGGCGAGAATATACCTTATTAATTTTAAAACGACAATTAACCAATATGGGAAGCCAATAAACGGCACCCACGAGCCATTCACGTCTCCTTAACCCCGATTAAACGACCAAACGGTATTTTATCAGATTAAACTGTCAGCCTCACCCCTCCATCATGGTATTTATGATCGACTCGCCTCGCCTGGTGTCCTGGCTTTTGCCGCATAACGAAAGTTATTAAGAACTGAGGTATTCACGTTATACATATTTTTGTTTTATTTTTTAATTCTTCTTCTAGGACAGATACGTGGGCATGCAACGACTCACCCAAAAAATGATCTACTGAATTGTTTTTGCGTTTTTGTTGTTTACGTTAGCTATAGTTATTTAGCCCGAAACCTGCTTTAAACTATAATATTTTAAGGCACACTTTCATAAAGGTAGAATGCACTATATACACAAGTAAAGTTAATAGTTACGCAGACGCTACTACCATGCGGTAGTATTGGTTATACCTATAGCTGAAATATTAATCGAAAGTATCTGTTAACGAGTGGCAGTGGCGTAGCTACTAACGGAGAAGGGGGGGGGGGGATAGTACCCTCCCCCCCACCAAGAACAAGGCAAGTTGACGTATATATATATATACGAAAAAATTAAATTTAATTACTATTTCTTCAAAGGTTTTTTTTTGTGGTGCCGTACGTTACGCAAAGCAAGAAAAATTATTGTACCTTACAAATAAAGTGGTCGTACGTTATCTAGGGGGGGGGGGGGGGGGGCTGTAAAGTTCCCCTCCCCCAGAAATAAAATATTTATGCATACGATTACCTACACTTAAACCTTGCAGTGCCGGAAATAGGGAGGGGTGTACTTTTATTTTTGGCCCTCCATAGTTTAAAAGTTCAGGCATTAGTATGCACATAATTATATATTTGTATTTTCCTTGAGGGCCAAAATTTCGTCCTCCCCCCAAAACAATAAATGAAATAGTTATACGTTTTCTGGCAGGGGGATGTAAAATTCGCCCTCTCCAGAAACAAAAAGAAAAAAAAAACTATTTATGCATTTATGCATACGAATGCCCCCCCTCCCTGTTTTAAGCCATGCCCGAAAATAAGGAGGGAGGGCATGTCCTAAGTCCCCCCCCCCTTATTTAACAGAAAGGAAAATTTCGCAAATCAAGATAAGTAGTCGTCCCTCTTAAATAAAGTGGTCGTACGTTTGCTGGGGGCGTAAAACTTCGCCCTCCTCCCCCAAACAAAAAAAATTGTTTTGTTTATGAATGCCCGAACCTTTAAACAATGCAGGGCCGAAAATTTGTAATAATCACTTACCAAAGCTTAATAAAAAAATATGTAATTACACGGCACAATATCAACGATTTGTATGTGCTAGCAAATATATTAAAAATGTAATTTACAAAGAAAAATTAATACATAATTCATTATACACAATAAAAAAAATGACGGTTATGCACAAACAAACCTAATTAAAATAGGCATACTTCATAAATCGTCAGAATAAAATTAAAAGTATAAAATTAATACTTTAAAGTGTAAAATTAATATTTAAAGTGTTAAATATATTTAACACTTTTAATATTATATTTAACAGTATAGTCATGAATAGTTGACCTTTATCAAGAAATAAAATAACCAATTCAGCTAATTAACATAGTCTAATTATTTTGATTTTCCAAAATAAAAAATACATCTCGAATTACATAGATTGGTGAATGATGACTACCGAGCTAAGAATCTATTAACCATTTTTTAATTTCTTTTTTTATCGATGTATATGTCTTTAAATTTCTTAGATATAACGGCAATTTTATTCAAACTGATGTGGTATTTGATACTCCTAACATCTTTTCCGTATACGAGTTTCTAATTATTGATTCTTTCAACCATTGATTGTTTGGTATATTTCAATCCGCTCTGCCTGTAACAGTCCCAAAGCCTGTTTTCTAGTAGTAATAATATTACTAATAATAACTAGGGCCGCCACCCTGACATGTTGACATACAGGAGCGGAGCGTGAGTTTATTTTTGGGGCGTGAAAGGGCAGTTTCCCCGAGGTAGTGGTGGGTTGGGAGGGGGGCGTAGTTGCACCTATATCGTTGATCCTCCTTACTCTTCCTACCTACCCTCCCTGGCATTGCTTCCCCCTCCTTATCTCCTTCCTCCTACCTCCCTTCTAATCACTTTTTTTTTTCATATTTGTACTGAATCCTGGAAAATGTTTCTCCCGGGTTAGAAGTTAGTTAAATAACATGGCAAATTAAAACATCGTTACTTCCTCATAACTAATAAACTTCTTCGATGTAACTAAATTAAATAATAACATTTGATCGTCGAATTAAAATCCTAAATTCAAATCCTCAATAAAAACAAATGGGATTTTAGCTTCGTTTAAAATAGTCTCGTCACATTGTTGCATGAATGAATAGGCTTACCGTCGAACCAAATTCTCCATTAGGCCTATCTGCTACTTACGAAATTAAAACTGCATTTTTAAAATTAGGTCTAAAAAATGAAAATTAGGCCTAAAATCATGTTACCACAGCAACGTCAAGTTGCTACGAGTCGCTGCTGGCTTCATCAACAGCGTCTCTCTCGTCACTTCCCTACTACCACTGATCTACATACGCTACGTAGCGCGTTACGTTGTAACACTGTTGTAACTGTGTGCCTGAAGGCGCTCTGTGTTGCAAAAATGAATAGGCTTACTATACAGTCCATATCTCCGTTAGCTGCTACTTACGAAATTAAAACTGCTGGTTAAAATTAGGCCTAAAAGCTGACACATTTTAACCGGCAATTGTGATGGCTACTGCTTTTAGATTAGTATAATACAGATAGCTGTTGTAGCTCATGATAGAGGTGTGCGCCTCAACATTAGAAGTGGAGGAACTGTACAGAAGATCGGTGCGACTAGGCAGTCGCTGTAGCCGCTTGTTGATTCTTAGTCCTCAAAGCTGTTGTATTTTTAGATTTGTTGTACAACGCATTATCCAACGTAAAATCCACGCTACAACACTTTCACTTATAACTTACAGAATTTCCCTAAGCAAAGACGAAATTTCCCCCTTTTTCCCCCTGTGCAAATAAAAATTTCCCTTTTTTGATTTTCTTTCATTACACCACTAATTTTAAATAATAACGGGTGCAAACCTATTTACGTTGCCTTTTGGCATTAGACGTCAGCCTGTCTGAGTGGGGGAAACGAACCCGCGACCTTTGAAATGAAAGCCAAGGTCCTACCGCTGAGCCATACTGACACGGCAAACTAATTTTAAACATTTTTCAATTTAAAAAAAACAAAAACAACAACTTATGAGCCAGTTGTAATGGCACAGGAACGCCACCTCTGATGCATATTGAAAATAAAATTCAAAAGACTACTTATTTTATTAGAACTAGTCCTCCTGTTGTTCCGGCCAGAAGTGAAGGACCTGCAAAAATTAGTACTCCCACAATTTTTGTGATTTTACCCACCGATTAAGAACTCTCCCTCTCACAGATACGACACTCGTAACCCAGCCAGCGCTTCAAAAGTGGGGTCTCGTTTCAGCAACGCGTCGGAGCGATGACTCATGTTCTCGCACTACATTCGCCAGATGTCACTAGCAGATAGCGAAACTGAAACGCAAAAACGATCTGAACCTACTTCCGCTACGGTAGCGTTACGAAAACCACAGCGCATGCGTGCCTATTTGCTGCGATAGTCGTTCGAATTATACCGCGTCCTAGCGGGCGATCGCTGCGCCTGCTGGCGAATCAAGTGCGAAGTATGACTCAGCAGAAAAGTAAAACTTAGCGCGCCAGTGTCGCATCTGTAAGCGGGGGTTCTTTAATCTGTGATTTTTTTCCCTTAATAAACCAGCAAGAGACGAGAAATAAATACTAACCAAATTGTGAATTAGGGTGGGTAAGGGTTTAAAACGTTAACACGCGTTTGTTATAGTAGAAATTTCGAATAGGTTGGTCAGGATAGAGAGAATACCGTGAGTTACTACATAAAATTGCTACTTGCAAATAAAACACAGAATTTCCACATTTTTCCCTGTTTAATATTTTTTCCCCCTTTGAAAAGCATTTTTTTTGTACCCAAAAAGGGGAAGATACCCTGTAATAGGAAGCACTGCCACGCTATTACATCCTGTAGGTATTCCGCTTGGATTTCTTTAGTAGCTAAATTGTTCCTCTTATCGTTTTGGGGCCGAGAACCCAGCTTGGGTTCGTGCCAGGGGGGTACTGGCCATACGGGAAAACGGGAAGTTTCCCGTGAGGGCCTATGCAATGAGGGCCTTTCTAGGAAGTCATTGAAATTTTACTCGTCTCTTTATTTTCTGCTGCTCTCTTTAGAAGTTTAACATTGTTGAAAACTACATTCCTGCTTTGGTTGCATGAATGCTAACATACAGTCCAAAAAACAAAAACAAAAAAACAAAAAAAAAAACAAGCAGGCATGAATGAAATTTTTTTAAATTTGGCATGTTTTCTGAATGCTTGACAGTGCTTTGGACTATTTAAAAAGTAAAAAAATATACAGTCGGGGCTAAAGAAAAATCGTTTTATTGTCGCTGCTAAAGAAAACCGCTCTCTCCCCCCCCCCCCCCACCATGATAACTGGTTTCTGCGAAATGCCACAAGTAAGGGGCTCACGTTAACTATTTCCCGGGCCTAAATGGGCCCTCCCAGTACGCCCCTGGTTCGTCCACCCTAACAGCAAACAGCAACAACAACAGGCTTTTACAATTAACGCACACCAAAAAACGGTTTCTAACAAAATGTTCCTGTTAACAGTTGGTTTTTAACAATTTCCGGTAGATTTTTCTTAATTTCCGGCCCAAAATGTACTCACTCGATTTTAGATCTGGAAAAAAAAGAAAAAAAAAACGCACTCTCTGTTTGTACTTGGCCAGCATACAACATTTTTCATCCAACTCGATTCAGTAGTTTTGCCGTGATGCTGCCGGTAAAACCCCCAGTGAGTCACTGCATAAGGAGTTCCGCTCCAATAAGGTTAACTGAAAACATAACTAGCTGGAGCCCGTCCTACGCCCGGGTGGTGTTGAAAGCATGGTTTGCAACCCTGGTTAGGTATGGTAGATCATGTGGATTTCAATGTTCGACCGAATTAAGTTTCTTCAATTTGCGACTTTAGTAGCGCGCACTGGCTAGCAAACACTGATTTTCGTTCGCTTCACTCACTCAATCAGCGCATCCACTGACTCAACCTCTCCCTGCACTGCTGATGATCCCCACCTTCAAATGATTATCACTTCTGTTGCATTATACCAGGCATGTTCATGTTCATGCTGTTGTAAATCATTGAATTTACCAAGCAAACTTGTTTTTCTCGCCGTAAGCTTGTAGCACACTTCCGTTCCGTTCCGTTCCGACGGCTGACGGCAACGGATGGTCTAGCGCACATTGCTTCCGGCGCTAAACGTTTCAGTCGGCTGCGCTGAGCTTTTAAATTTCATCGTGCCCAAATTGGCAATGTAAATGAAGAAGGACTTGTAGCGACCTTAAGTAGGTAATTAAACATAAAGTCGTAAATTAGGTACGTATTAATTCTTTACGTTTGAGCATGATGGCGTGTAAGTCCAGAAGGCAACTGAAATAGGTTCGCATCTGTATTTAACAGGGGAAAGGCGTTGTGCGCATGTGCGTGACGGACGACGACTGACGGCAAGTGCGTACACTTCTCCGATGCGATCAGTTTTTAACTGAAAGGATTCTGCCTCGACAATCCCATCCGTCAGCCGATGGGTCGTCATGGAACGGGACGGAGCAGTACACGTGGCTCCATTTTTTTTCCATGCTTTTAATCCAAACGGAAATTTGACGGCCTGCGACGTGACGTGACGGAACGGATTAGTGTGCTACAAGCTTTATGGAACCATGGGCTCGACTAGGAGTGCGTGAACCCTATTAGGCACCTCTCTCTCAACCGAGTAGTTGGTCAGAACTCAATTATATGAATTTACGGACATCGTTAAAAATGTATTTAAAAGCGTATTTTCAAAAACAGCCGTTTATAAAATTATGTGAAATGAATTTAAAAAAAAAGTAAAAGTAAATACCCATTAGATCACACTTAAAGGGACACCCGGCCTGCCTTATGACGTTCCGCCTGCCTTATAACGGCCACGCGCAGATCGCTTTCCGTGCATTTATCACTGCCAAGGTCAACTGAAACAGTAGCTGAGTTTTTCGCAGCGACGAACGCAGCTACTGTCTCAGTTGGGATTTGGGAATAGCACACGAATAAGCATAAATTTGAAAATTGTTTCGCCACAAACCGGAATGATTTTCGTGATTTAAAATCACAATCTATAATTTTTTAGACTAGCACATTATAATTTTTCTTCGGCGATGTACTGGCATAATTAATTTTAATTTTTACCGCATTAATCTTTTAGATTTTTGATCTCATAGTAATTATTAGCAAACGATTAAAATAAGTACATGTGCTCACACAGATGAAACTTCAAGGTCATTGTAGGCGCGCACAGGATTATATACGTGTAGGATACAGTAAATATAGTTAACAATTATTCAACAGAAAATCTCCTATAGACGCCACATTTTAAAACGGATTTTTACTAAGGGATTGAGTAACGGTAAGGAAACAAACCTTTGGGGCCGTACTTGATGTGGAGTATCGAGAAAAATGGCGCTGGGAGGAATATACTTTTAAAGCCAATACTATTTGTATAAGATGCATACCAGATATTTACACAATTTTTTAGCACACGTTTAGGATAGGGGGAACAAAATTTAAAATATACTCCAACATTTTTCTAGAACATCTCAGAGAAAGAATTACTACTAATAAATAACACGTGAAACAGATGCCAAAAAACAAAACTTACCGAAGCATTGGTGAAATTAACCTCTGTCTGTAACTTTTAACCAACTGTCTTTTGCACCTGAGCATAGTACTAGTAATTGGCCGTAGGTAACCAATCCGTACGTTATGTAGTACCTAAACAAACTTCCAGCCAGCTCAGAGCCATTCAAGTAGACAGCTTTACCAATTCATTACCGGAAAAGCATTCAACGTACGTACTACATTATTCATTCTTTTAAGGACTTCGTATAGTGCAGACCCAACCCAGTAGGTTACACAACGGATTTCGCCTGACTGGCGTTATTAGTCACTAGGATATTTTTTCCCGGCTCTTTGAAATTTCGGTCCTTTTCACGACTGAATAGAGAATAAAAATGACGAATTGTAGCCTAGACATTGCCGCCACTCTGAATACATTTTGTTGGATTTAGCGTGAAATATACAAATCACTACACGGTTTACCTAAAAAAAAAAATGTGGGAAAATTACTCCAACTAACAATGGCTCAATTGCGGGTCCATGGCTTTGTCAGGGAGCAATCCTCAAACCTGGCTCTATGTGTCGTAACCGAGAATTTATAGGGTTGGGGAGGGGAATTTGTAACTCTAAAAAAGTCCCTATTGTTTTACATTCATTCCTATTAGTTCCATCCGAGTTTTCAGAGGGCGCCACACGTTCCGTCTTGTAATTTTTGCTTATTTTTCAGCCCAAATCTAAAGCAGGGCCGTAGCTAGCCACTTTGGCGCCCAAGGCGAGTCAACTGAGAGGCGCTCCCCCACCCTCCCTCTTCCACCGACTACCTATATCAAGCCAAAAATTCACGGATTTTATATTGAGGCTTACATAACTAAATACTAACTATGCTCCTAGTAAATGAGAGAGACCTGTACTAGATATTTAAAGCAGTTGAAGACAATGAGCATTAACATATAAAAAAAAAAAAGTGTTTTTTGATTGAACTAATGGGATTTCGTGATATTTTGGCTTGTAAGCTGATCAAAAAACCTCAAATAAGCTGATAAAGAGTGGGAGTAATATATTTCGGTATAACAAGTTTTTTTCTTCTATTTTCGCATTTTTCGGGTGCAAGCGTCTCTTTGAGCAGAAAGAAGGAATTATACTGAAGTGCCTCTCTATAAACCTTTTTTATTTCAGTTTTCGGTTTTCTGATCATTAAAGAAAAAACGAATAATCGCCTAACAAAACATCCGGAAATTGTGCAGCGAGCAATAAACCACGTCCAAGCAAGCACGTCTCTCTTAAAGCGTTGAAAACTTTGATGCAAAACGATCCGTTAAAAAATATATTTGTGCTTTACCACCCACTTCCACGGTTACACGGTTGGCAGGAATTCGGTGTGGCGCCCCCAGGAAGGCGGCGCCCTAGGCGGGGCCTTGCTCGCCGTACCCTTCCTACGGCCCTGATCTAAAGTAAACTAAATTACAACCAAACTAAACTAAATAATAATTAAATACAAGCTATAGTTTCGTTTAGTTTAGTTTAGTTTTAGGGTGAAAACTGAGTAGAAATTCCCACATCAAACTCATGGCGCCCTCTATAAAATTAGACGAAACTAATAGAATGAATCTAAGACGTTTCAGAAGAGGTCTCAGTCACAAACTCGCCTCCCCAAACCTATAAATTTTGGGTGTAACAGACCGTTGCAACTTGTTAATGACGAGGCTAAATTAAAAATGCTCTTACGTAACAGACGGAAGCGGCTTTTCCCTAAATTACCATAACCCCGCACAAATTCGTGGTATGCCTGTCTCTCCGTATTCTGTTTGTCATGTCAATCACGCCGCAAACCTTTACAAAGTAATGGTTAGGTTCACACTGAAAATGTTTCGTGAAAGGGGAATTCCTATCCCTTGTATAACAAACAAGAACATAACTGTGTTCTGTGAAGCGTGTGTAATGAAATTCAGTGTTGAAAATTTGCAGGCTAAGGCTATATTGCGCAATGGACTGCAGAGGTGACCCCCCCCCCCCCCCCCCCCCAAAAAAAAAAGAAAATGTTGTACCGTTTATCTGCGTGGCAGGAGGAAAGGTAATTTTAAAAAATGGCAGAATTAAATGGTTATTAAAACAATGCTAACTGAACAATGAAATAAAAAAAAAAACAATGGCAGAATGCCGTGGCGCTCCGGAAATACAAACTAACCAGCGATTACGGCCGCAAATTTTGAAGCCGCAAATTTTTGCACCAAAAGGAAACAAAACAGTCATGAAGTTAGTTGTAACTTGTCTCTAACGGTAAGCTGCTCTTGACTGCCTTATTTTTCATAGTGTTTTTAAACCATATCCTCTTGCCAGCAACTTATGCGCGCTGTCAAGAATTTATAGAGTTTGGGAGGAGAATTTGTAACTCTAAAAAGTCCCTATTGAAACACGTTAGATTCGGCCCCATTAGTTCAGTCCGAGTTTTCAGAGGGCGCCACGTGTTCTACTGGTAATTTTTGCTCATTTTTCAGCCCAAATCTAAAGTAAACTAAATTACAACTAAACTAGGCTAAATAATAATTAAATTTAAGCTAGTTTCGTTTAGTTTAGTTTAATTTTACGCTAAAAACTGAGTAGAAATTCCCACATAAAACTCGTGGCGCCCTCTATAAACTAAGACTGAACGAATGTGAATGTATCTAAGGCGTTTAAGTATGAGTCTCAGTCACACATTCTCCGCCCAACCCTATAAATTCTTGGCGCTGTGTATTAGTGTGGTAATTAGCATGCGTGATTACTTTCGGTTTCGTTTTCAAGGTTTGAGTAATTATAGTCAAAACACGTCGCTGTGGAAGGGCTACTTAAAAAAAAATTATGGCTCTGCTTTTTAATTTCAGGGTTCTATTAGGTTTTTTTTTTATCATTTGTGATTTATCTAGAAATCCATTAGGCCTATGTCCCATCTCTTCCATTTCGTCATTTTCTTGTGCAGTGAGTTTCGTCGTTGATAGCCTTGCTTCATTTCGATCGATTTAGCCGAAAATTAGCCGTCAGGCAGCCGAATTTATAGTTAGCCAATGGTGGCCACAAAATTTGTGGCTAGCCGCAATTTAGCCGAAATTTCTGTTAAGCCAGCTGAAAATGACAAAAGAATGCTCCTGTGGGGTAACCTACAGGTATTGGAACAGCAGCTGCTGATAGTAATAAGACAAACGAGATCGAAACGGAACCAAATATTTATTTGGATATTTATTTATCCAAATTTACATTGACCACTAATACAATTAATGTTAAATGGGGCACAATAATCAATATTGTTCGTGCTAGATTCACCCAAATTAAGTGTTTCAGATTGAAGACAAAAGAAATATTTATATCGAAACATGAACACTATTCAGCCTATACCATTTAGCCATTCTGCATCATTTAACATAACCTTCGTCCACGTTTGTTGAGTGAGAGCTAGGCTCCCAGTCCTCGTATATTTCCTATTTTTTTTTAGAGAGGTCCTATAAAGCTCCTATAAATCGTGAAATGCCCCTGTATCAAGGACCGCGGTAGCCGTCCTTATGTAAGCCTCAGCATGAACTTCCATGTTAAACGTCAAACTTTGAACTCCCATAGTCTCGCGCAGAATTGACATAGACCAACGAAATTCGGTATTTGGGGTCGTATCGTAACTATTTCACCGCATTACAAATTTTAATGACAACAATCGAACCGTTCGGCGTCCACAGCATGGCCATTTCTTGTTGTTGTTGTTGTTGGGACTCTTTGCCCTCACCTGGAGACTGAACCACTGAACCGAGTTTCAAGTTCTATAGCTTAAAACGTAGGTCTGGACAAGGCCTAGGGCCTTTCGCAGGCTATTTTAACGTAACTACAATATTCTTGACACGGAAAGCCAAATGGGCTAAAACGTTTCCTCTCACCTAGAGATCGAACCAATGAACCGATTTTCAATTTGTATAGCTTAAAATGTAGGTATTAACACCGACCAGGGCCTATTGAACCCGATTTTGATGTGACTGCAGTATACTCGTCGGCAGAGCAATTATTATTGCAGAGCAATGGGCAGAAATCATTAACGTTGCTGTTGGGACTCTTTGTCCTCACCTGGAGATCGAACCACAGAACCGATTTTCAAGTTCTATAGCTTAAAACGTAGGTATGGACTAGTCCTAGGGGCTTTCGCAGGCTATTTTAACGTAACTACAATATTCTTGACACGGAAAGCCAAATGGGCTAAAACGTTTCCTCTCACCTAGATATCGAACCACTGAACCGATTTTCAATTTGTATAGCTTAAAATGTAGGTATTAACACCGATCAGGGCCCTTTGAACACGATTTTGATGTTACTGCAGTATTCGCATCGGCAGAGCAATTATTATTGTAGAGCACTGGGCAAAAATCATTAAGTGGAGTAACAAATTTTTTTCAGAAATTTTGCAGAAAACATAAATTTGGTACACAAGTCTTTCTTAACAGCAAAAATCGAACCAGCCATGGACCCCAATGAAATACCCAAAGTGCCATCAGTGCCCCCCCCCCCCTCCCGCCCCAGAACCTCCTTGTGATGCCTCCCAGGGGTTTGGGCAACAAATTGGGTGCAAAAGTCACTCTTAGCAGTATAAAACGAATCAGCCATGGAAAAGACTCTCTTATAACAGTTATTTTAAGGTGATTACAGTGTTCTTTTCTGTGTTATTCTTGCTAAAACAAGAAAAAAAATAAGGGATATTAGTATTAAAAAACGCTTAAGCGTATAAAATACGGATGTAAGCCTTAAAAAACCTAAAGCCCTAAAGAAACAGATACTAGAAAAAGACATGTAAGCCATCAGCGTTGCACTAATACGTGTAAAAGAAGCTCTAGCTTGTTTTTTGGGTCGCTGGAGATTCTTTTACACGTTAGTGCGACGCTGATGGCTTACATGTCTTTTTCTAATATCTGTTCCTTTAGGGCTTTAAGTTTTTTAAGGCTTACATCCGTATTTTATACGCTTAAGCGTTTTTTAATACTAATTTCCTATAATATCTGACTCTTTAAAGTGTCAATTATAAAGCCAGTCTTTAAAAAAGAACCTCATAATGGTGGTAATAATAATAATGTACGCGTTCAGTTGAGACCTGTCGTAAGTAATCAGTACGAAATTTCCGCTTATTTTTAACAACACTATTAAGTTTAGCCAGAGCTCTCTACAGTACTGGCCGGATCTTGGATGAAAAATAGCATACGAGTCTGGGTTGGGCAATATGGCCGCCGAAAACGCCACTTATGTAATGTTTCGTTATGTTGCCTCGTTCTGTCAACCGAGGGCGACACCGTCCGTACAAAAACGCTAACGTTCCTTCCCTTGCAACACTTTCTGGATACACGAACGTGTCGCTTTTTTTCCCCAAGTGCAGAGAAATAGCTTAACTGAGTCTGAGTGATAACTTAAAAACTATTTAAAAATGCTTTAATACATAATAAAAATCTGTCACGCAAATCTACGCAAATTTAAAATCATATTTTGAAAACCGCCTCTAGATGCCAACAGATGTCGCGACTCTCCGTACAAAAATTCACCGATACGAATTGCCAATAATTTCCGAACAGACCTCAAGAAATGAGACAGTCGTGGCGTCCATTTTGTCTACCCCCTCTAATTCGTTGTAGGTCGGACCAGTTAGTTTAATGGCCATGGTTTAGCAAACGAATTGTAATGATAAGAAATTATACTTTTTGTCCCGGATAAATATATGGCAACACCACCGATCGCTCTGTAAAAATTAAGCATTTCTATCTAGGAATTTGGGAGCCTTAATCCTTTCCCCCCTCCTCCACTTCCCTTGGCCTGGTTTGCCAGTCACCACTTACAGGTCCTCCAATTTTTTTTTGCCACGACACCACTGGACCTCTATTCTTAAATTCCGTATCTTGTTAAAATGAAAAAAAATTATTTTGTGGCACAGCAAGCTGACGTGGAAGATACCTCCTGACCGGTAATAAGTTGCCACAAGTACGTGGCAGACACTAAGTATAAACATTTTCGGCAATTTATTTGTTGTCTTGATCACTAATTTAAAATACACAAACACGCTAAAAATAGTCCAACTTTGTGGACGCACACTACACGATCTGCCATCTTGGAATGATGTCATTCCAAGATGGCGAATCGTCTAGTGTGCGTCCACATAGTTGGACTATTTTTAGTGTGTTTGTGTCTTTTAAATTAGTGATCAAGACCACAAATAAATTGCCGAAAATTTTTATGCTTAATGTCTCCCATGTACTTGTGGCAACTTATTACCAGTCAGGAGGTGTCTTCCACGTCAGTGTCGTATCTTCTTCTTGGCTATAAGCTCATTTCCACCTTTCAATCCCTGCAGAATTTATTGACCCAAATAGGGTAGACTGTTGTAAATTACTTAAGAATTATATTGGTACTTTAGTCTTACAAAGAACAACGATGGCCCTAATGTATAGATTCGTTATTGTAAAGAAAACTTCCCAACTGAATAAGCTTAAATTTGTAATTGCAGACTATTATGTTGGTAACAAAGAGCACATCGTTGAATGCATATTCGCTTATAAGTAAACAATTTAATAACTTATTAAAACTCATTTGCAGAACCTGGTCCTTTGTGGTAATTTGTCTGAAAGACCTGAACAGTCACTGGAGCCGAACGTGTTGCAATTGGTATTATCCTGCGTTGGCTGTCTGAGGTCTGCTATATACTTCAAACCTTTTAATTTCACAACACAGTAAGCTTTTCAAAACCGTATAAAAGTTGTCACATTACCATCCAATCGAAATAGAAATTGGTAAGTTAAGAAATTAATCTAGGGGTAAGACACTATAGAATACAATTGACTGTATTTCCAAAAAGTAGTAGCAAAGTGTTGAAAACCAATTTCTTGTTGACGTGACACTTTATTACACATCTGCACGGTAGTGGAGTTGAGTCTAATACGCAATTAAAAGAAAAATGGTATCATATCAAAAACCAAATGTGGTAAAAGGGGCCGCCAATTTCGGAATGGTTCGGCCCTTCAAAGGAGTGATATCAACACACCAAAACATTCGCCAACTTAGTCGCACAGAATAATACTTCGGACGTTAAATGGAAACTTGAACATTGCTACCGAAAGTAGCAATGTTCTAATTTTCATATAACCTTCGAACTATTAAGCGGTGCAATTAACTTGTCGAATGTTTTGGTGTGTTGATATCACTCCTTTGAAGGGGCGAACCATTCGGAACTTGGCGGCCCCCTTTTACCAGTTTTGGTTTTTGATATGATACAATTGACTGTATTTCCAAATTAGGTTTTACTAAAATTTTAAGAGAAAAACTCAATTGAATGTTCTTGACCTTGTCTTGGTGTACTCGGACCAGGCTTGGATTTGGCAGATGTTCCTCAGAACATTGTGGTGCAATTAAACATGGTCACGTTTAATGGTGATACAAATATACCATCTCAATATTTCTTCCAAACAGAATCCGCATCAAAGCTTAAAGGGCAATTACATCCATTTTGACATGCATGTTTGACTTTTGGATCACTTACACAATAACTAAACTCAAGAATTGCGGTAAGAATACGTAACGTCCGTCCGATATAACAATTTAATTACTGCATCACCAAAACACGACACGTAGATCGCCATTGTTTTGCTGGAACGCGTAGAAATTAATGCCGACAGACGGATCTCTTCGATTTCGACTTGCAACCGATTGAGATAGCTGTATTGACTGTGAGGAGCTCAAGCGTCTGATGGCCTTAGCTGGCCACTACGCTGCCGGCCAGCTAAGGCCGTCAGACGCTTGAGCTCCTCATAGTCAATACAGCTATCTCAATCGGCTGCGAGTCGAAATCGAAAAGTGACATCTTTCGGCATTAATTTCTGAGCGTTCCAGCAAAACAATGGCGTTCTCCGTGTCGTGTTTTGGTGATGCAGTAATTAAATTGTTATATCGGACGTAAGTAACGTGTTCTTACCGCAATTCTTGTGTTTAGTTATTGTGTGAGTGATCCAAAAGTCAAACATGCATGTCCAAATGGATGTAATTACCCTTTAAATTATGAAACACTGTAGTCTTTATTAAATGATGTTTACTGGGCATGTACTATTGGCAAATATGCTTCCAGTTCTGTCTCACAGAAAACAGATGACGGTTTTCGTGGTGAATCAGTCAAAAGGAAAACACTCAAGAGATTAGTGGTAAAAAGAAGTTGTTGTGAAACTATAATCAAATTGAAGGTGGCCAGCAAAAATGTAAAGAATATCGGTTGGAATATACGTATCTTGTACGAAATGTACATCGTGATGCTGAAGGTGCAGTCTTAAAGGGATATACCTCCCTGCGCCATTTTTCTTGATCCTCCACATCAAGTATGGCCCCCAAAGTTTTATTAGTTACTTTTAGTCAATCCCTAGCTAAGAATCCGTTTTAAAATGTGGCGTCTAGGAGATTTTCTGTTGAATTATTGGTAACTTTATTTAAGTGCTTCCCGCACTTATATGATCCTTTGCGCACTTACAGCAACCATAATGTTTCATCTCTGTGCGTGCATGTACTAATTTGCTAATAATTACCATGATATCAAAAATCTAAAAGACTAATGTGGTAAAAATTAAAATTAATTATTCCAATAGATCGCAGAAGCAAAATTATTAGACACTAGCGTAGAAGATTATAAATTGTGATGTTAAAATACGAGAATCATTCCGGTTTGTGACGACACAATTAATGCGTTCATGCTGGTTCGTCTATTAGGCACAATGCCAACTGAGACAGTAGCTGCGTTCTTCGCTGCGAGAAACGCAGCTCTTATCTCAGTTGACCTTGGCGAGGTACATACGCGGATGGCGATTAATGCGTGGCTGTTATAAGGCAGGCGGAAAGTTATAAGGCAGGCGCGGGTTGCTTTAAAAGAAGGAATGGAATCCTTCCTGAATGGTCACGCCTTTCTTTTGGGCTGGTCTTTGTCTGCGATCTGTCAGTGTGGTGAAACGGAATCTGTCGCTTATGTCTAATTTGGCTGTCACCTCCTCGGCTGTAGACTCACGCCTTTGCGCCGTTGTTGACTTTTGTAGAGCGTCTGGCAGAGCAGTGTAGTCATCGTATTAGTACGTCGGTAGTAAGTCCTATAGGGCAGCGTCAAGTGACGTCATATTGACTACGAAACACCATTTGGAGGGCCTAGCTACAAGGTGCACTAGATTAAAATGCAATGACGGAAAACTACGGCACTTCTAGTCAAGACAGTGCTTTGAGAGCGGATTTTTTAGGCTTAAAAGAACGTTGTTTTCTCCAACAACAAAATTCGCGCATTATAGGCTTAAGAAATCCAGTCTAACAGCATTGGCTTCAGTAAGACGACATTCTTTTCGCCCTCCAGTGCCCCTTGCACCTAACCCAGTTACTGGCTCCACCCAAGGTTACCTAGACGTAAAGGCTTAACGCTCGGTTTCACGTAGCATGCTAGACGCGTCGTCCAAGCGTTGCGCTGAACTGAAAGCACGAAGAACGAAAAACCTCAATCGTAGCATTGATTAGTGTTAGCGGGATGCACAAAAACGTGATATCTTCTCATTATTAGATTTACCGGTGTTGCAGCGCTAAACGAACATTATTTTACGGTAATGGTGACTATTCTTGAAGTCTTCGGACGATTTACTGCTACGTCAAAGGATCGTTTAACACATTTTTAGTGAATTTTGAAAACGCCATTGTATTATGCAGTACAATACACACGTACCTTGGTTGCTCTTCTGCTTGAAATACATGAAATTAAACCTCCGGAGGCTTTGTTTTGTCGTCGAGTGAACAAAGAGGTACGTATAGCGTGAAGCCATTGTTGTTAAAGTTTAATTATTTGGTGTCAATGCAGTGTTTTAAGTTTAAAATCCGCGTATCGCGTGTCCCACGTACCTTTCACAGTTCAGTCCGCATGTTCATTTTTGGGGTGTAAGTAGCGCGACTGGTGGCAGAATCGGTGGCTAACTGGACGACGCATCGAATTTCTAACGTTAAGTCTTTACGTCTAGGTAGCCTTGCTCCACCGTAGAGTTATACACAATAATACTGCGTTGTGTCACTGCCCTATAGTCTAGTGTGCTTTAAGCTAGGAGTGTAGTCATCGTGTTAATACGTCGTCTGAAACTAGATTCTGGATTAAGTTTATGTTAATATTCATCTTGGGAGTCCTCTCTGCTTTCAAACGGGGTTTGATGTCTGATCAGATTAACCCGTCTTTCCATTCGTTCATCCATCGTCTGAAAGTCGATTCTGGTTTTAAGTTTACGTTAGTGTTTATTTTGAGGTTTATCTTTGCTTTCAAGCAGGGTTTCTTACCAAACCAACTTGTAATAACATGCTGTTCGACTTTTTGCTATTTACTGAACCACTGCAAACCAAAATTGTGGCTAAAATAGCTACGACCCAATTTTCATTTACAATATGCCATTGGCACGGGTTGAACAAATTAATTACTTAAAACTAAAAAAAAATATTAATAAATTAGCATATTTATAATATGCACAGCCGATTAAATTAGAATATAAATTAAGTATAGCCTACTAATTAAGTGTGGTAAAAAGTCGTCGTTTATTAAGTGATAAATCCTTCGTTTTTTCTTACAGAACACAAACAGCAATGATAACTACTAAATTTCTCGTCACGTTCGCTGTGCTGGCATGCCTAACTTATTTAGGTGAGTAAATTCTACATTATATTACCTAAAATTATTTTGGTAGTGATGGTCGAGAATGGGAATGCATAAAAGCTGCTTCATTATAATAACCTACTGTGTTGGTACCTAATTTAAAGGATTCAGTAAATATTAAAATTACTTAAATAGTTGCTACGTGACACGGTTCCATACCAAAAAATAGAGACTGCACGGGGTAAGGTTTTTATTTATTTATTCATTTATTTATTTTTGCAATGTGTGTGCATAAGGTTTGTAACGATATGCATAAAAGCTGTTAAAGTAACGCAATGAGATACAGCATTATGCTGCAGCTGTGTGTGTCTGGTTACATCAGTTCATTTCAGGTATATTAATGCGCAGTAACTCTCTCTATTTATAAACAAACACCCGTCGTAGCATCCGCAGTGAAGACCAGTTAGTGTGCGGTTATTTAGATGAGAAACAAGTCGTGGTGGCTGAGCAGTTGAAACAGTCGCGGCATGTAAAGCCAGAGCCGGATTCAATTCCAGGCAGCGTGACCTTACCTGAAATTTGTTCGTCTGTGCCCAGAGTCTGGTCTTTACTGCAGCCCGACGGGTGTTTGTTTATACGCAGTCTCACTGCAGTTTCATTTTTCTTCGTCTGACGCTCGCTTTCTCGTTCTCCGTCTTCTATGAAATCCTGCATAAAGTAAGGCAGAATTTGCGATCAAGGTTGCTCTCATGCCAATAGATGGTCATAATATGTATTTTAGTCTACTAAAATTCCAAGTCCTGAATTGACTTATGCTTATCGCTGCATCTACAGCGTTGGGTTCATGATGATCGTCCTAGCATATCTGTTATTTTTAGGCTACAAGTATTAACCTACACATTTCTGTTTTTTCCCCCCACTGATACAAACAGTAGTCTAATTCAATTACATATATTTAAGTACTTTTTCGAAGAACTTTGAAACCAGTATACCTCAGAAACGGCAAGAGGTAATATATTTTGAAGTCACACAGATTTCTGTACGAAGCTTAATCGATACGCACCTAATTATTCCTGGTAATAGACTGCTAATAACTGAATATTAATTCAGTTGCGAACACCTAGTTCAAATTACACAGTTCTTTTCTTTTGATCCACTTTTCCATTCTTAGTCTTCTGTACTGGCTGTAAAGACTATAGGGCAGTGAGACGACGTAGTATTATTGTATATAACTCTATGGTGGAGCCAGTAAATGGGTTAGCTGCAAGGTGCACTGGTGGGGGAAAAGAAGAGCGTCTTACCGAATCCAATGCTATTAGACTGGATTTCTTAGGCTTAAAACGCGCGATTTTTGTCGATTTGTTGGCAGTTGCTGACATTTTTAAGCAAGTGGAATCTTTATTTTCCGATTACAACCTTGTAGCATAAGGGATTGGAGAAAACAACGGTTTCTTAAGCCTACGAAATCCACTCTCAAAGCACTGGCTTGACTAGAAGTGCCGTTGTTTAACCCACCATTTCAATCTAGTGCCCCTTGCAGGTATCTCTCTTGTAGCAATATGACGTCACTTGACGTTGTTCTATTGCAACTACTTTACCCGTGCGTCTGTCTGTCCACAGACTAAACGACTAGAGAAAAGATGGTCCAGACAAGTCATGAACGGTTTGTTTCTAGGAGTAGATACACCAATTTGCACCGTTTGACGTCACCTATTTCCGCCAAAGTAGCCCGAACAGCCAATCAGTGCTGCAAGGAAGCGCATGCATCTAAAATGCGTGACTAGTGGATTTGTACGCAACGGAGTTTAAAAAAATAAAAGCTCTCTGTTTACAGTCGTTAGCCGTTACTGTCACACACAAAAAAAAACCAACTCAAGAAAAACGACGAAAAACGCAAACGATAGTAAACGGAGATTAGTATTTTTATATGAATTTCCGTTTATCGTGCAAGCCAACAGTCACATTTTATAGACGCGCTTCCTTTCAGTTCTCCTTCCCACAACATGGCCGCTTCCTTCGTTCAATCCTTGGCACAAACCTTTAAGCAAGATTGTAACCAGAAAAAAAGCTTATAGATCAACGTCAAGTGACGCCATATTGGCTACAAGAGAGATACCTGCAAGGGGCACTATAGATTGAAATGGTGGGTTAAACAACGGCACTTCTAGTCAAGCCAGTGCTTTGAGAGTGGATTTCATAGGGTTAAAAAACCGTTGTTTTCTCCAATCCATTATGCTGCTTAGGTTGTAATCGGAAAATAAAGATTCCACTTGCTTAAAAATGTCAGCAACTGCCAACAAATGGACAAAAATCGCGCGTTTTAGGCCTAAGAAATCCGGTCTAATATCATTGGCTTCCGTTTGTTGTGTAAAAAGAAATTTCTTTGCGTATTCCTTCGCTTGTTGAAACCAAGTGCTCTATGGAACTAAATAATTATAGTCGTCACTAGATGCTGTAACCTGTTATTCGGTAAGTAAGCACCTTTAAAGATGAAATTATATATTTTCAGAGACAGCAGATGCTTCCTGCGACCTTGAAGTAGGGATATGCGTTGCAGATTCACACTGTGATATACAATGCAATGAACACGGAATTCATCATGAAAATTACAGAACAGGATATTGCAAATTCCTTGTATGCGAATGTTGCACATGAACACCATTAAGTGCCCAATGCGATGTAATACCATGATGTACATTGTACTTTGCTTCAAATATAAAGGCAACACATGTGTTTATATTTACTATCGCATTTATCTTCTCTTGCAAAACATTTGTTACCATTCGTTTGTTTTTACAGAAAATGACGATTGTTTTTCATGTATGATATATATACGTTCCAATATTTATAACTAGGACAGCTTCACTTCGGGAAATTGTTGAGTAGTGAATTAAAATTGGCCATTTGACACGATTGTACGGGAATGTACAATAAATCGTTGCCAATAAATAAACCTACAGTCAGGTCTGTACCCCTGAGGTGAGTCCTGCGGAATCTGTGAACTATGCAGTGACAAATTTAAGCTTCTAGACAATTGGTTTTGGTTTGGTAAGTGACCCGTCCGGTTAACAAATAAATTTAAGTGTATGTGTGTGTGCATGTATGTAGTGCTGTCCCATCATGAAGGATAAGTTAAGCTACGCCATCGCAGCACCAAAATTGTTGTTTCCTTGTTTTAGACTGATTTAGCATCAGTCCTTCTGACTGGTGAATAGTTTTTTTACTCAATAGTAGCGCATTAAAGTATTTGAATTCTTCCTTGAGGCCATTTTAGTTAATTCTAGGTTATCAATGCAAGTTTCGGTACCTGTACGTAGCGACCACAGTGACAGAGGAAGAATTCGCAGTGTCGGTTATGATCGCAGCCACCCACAAATCTCTTCTTGCAATGCCAAAGGCCGTGCA
The DNA here is from genome assembly GCA_023313725.1 of Lithobius niger. Taxonomy (NCBI): domain Eukaryota; kingdom Metazoa; phylum Arthropoda; class Chilopoda; order Lithobiomorpha; family Lithobiidae; genus Lithobius; species Lithobius niger. The sequence continues at coordinate 4,113 of JAHWFP010102727.1, read as the reverse complement.
TCAATGTCGTGTGGTTCATTGATTCACTTTCAATTAATCTCCTAAAGGGAATGACCATTAAAAGTAACAAAACGTAAGAAAGTCGAGTTGAAACTTACTTGTGCTTTTACTTAATTACTTTCGACATTCATCATATACAAACACCGGTTATCCTGTAGTTGAGGACTATTGTGAAAAGACACCAGGACGTCAGAAATATAATGTCAAATCTTTATAATAATCTTGGAGGCCGGTTAAAAGGAAGGCTAAAAGGAAAACCACTTCTCCCCTCCTCGCGCCCGCATTGAAAATGCACTCTCCCACTCGACGTGCATGGAAGCAGGAGGCAGGCATGAGTGGTCGATCAACTCAATAAAGGTTCAATCTGACAAGTCGTCGGGCTGAACAATCACTTCTCCCCTCCTCGCGCCCTCATTACAAATGCGCTCTCCCATTCTACTTGCAGCGAAACAGAAGGCAGGCATTAGTGGTCGATCAATCTGACAAGTCGTCGGGAATAGTGCCGGAAAAATGTCCCGGGAAATGTATCCGTAAACTTAATTCATGACCGGCTCCGTGCATAGCACGGGCTTCCTCTAGTACAAAATATGTCAGGAAATTACTTTTAGGCTTTCTTTAACCCCTCTGGCTGTAAGGACGGAAAAGCTCAACAAGAGTTAAATAAATGCAGATGCAAACCTATTTACGTTGCCTTTTGGATTGTATGTCAGACTGCCTGACCGGGGAATAGAACCGACAACCTTTGAAACCAAAGGCCGAGATCCTACCGCTGAGCCATACTAACACGGCCAGTATGGCTCAGCGGTAGGACCTCGGCCTTGGCTGTCAAAGGTCGTGGGTTCGATTCCCCGCCCAGGCAGTCTGTCATATAAGTCCAAAAGGCAACGTAAATAGGTTTCCATCTGTATTTATTTAACTCTCTGGCCTCCCTAAAGGTGGTAGCCAGTCAACTAGATTAAAAAATCTAAGCTATTGCTATCTAAATCATTTTAGTTTGTAATGAGAGTCACAAACTTAACGTTAGTTTCAGCCAGCTCTACATCACTGCAGAACTGCTTTAATTACTGATTCATGCCGTTACATCATGGCGGCGTCCATTTTGAATTATGGTAAGAACAACACGAAACCAATAGCAACTCGGGCAAGATACTCGTGATTTTTCTATTCGAACTTCAGTCCAACGCTATTCTCGTAAACAGAGCTCAGAATGCTTCCCCAAAGTTATTTGTACAAAAAAAAAAAAAAAAGCTTATAATATATACTGGTAACTTAACATTCAATCCCAAGTTTATTTGCTAAATATATTGCATTCATTTTACCAGGAAAACTTTCAACCCCAAGTGATTTACTCAGCAGAAAAATAAATACACATTTTTGCTTCTTCAGGAAAGTATTACCCTATTCTAATTCTTTCGTAAGATGTTCGGAAAATTCGTAACCGACCCATATATTCAGTAGAAAAATAATTATGCCTTTTTTACTACCCAGAAAAATAGGACAACAACTTGTTCTACAAGAAGTTATTTGGTTCGTTTGAATAAATGACAGATTTTTTGCACTTTTAAAATTTATTTTTGAAAAAAATTTGCCACCTCTCAGAGTTTGCTGCCCCAAAATTTTGCACCAAGATTTTGCTGCCCCAAAACCTGAGGGAAGACGAATTGTGTAAAAAAAATTCCCGTAAGCTCCCCTGTAAATCTGCCCGCATGGGAGGGGGATTGGGAGGGCACATTTTGAGCAGGGGGTTTGAGCTGCTTTATGTATTGCATATTAGTTATGTCCATGTTGGCGTTCATCTGATACTGTAATTTGTTTTCATTCTTTTAACCATAATCTGTGAACCATTGTACACCCAAACGTTTACAGATGCGAAGACGTATTACTGATATAGAGCATTATGACAACTTAGTTTTCAGAGCCACCACTACTCCACATTCATATCTATAATCGACTTAAAACTACGCCTCCACTTTTACGGTTAAAAGGACCTGAAATAAATTACCAGATTTACGTAAAATTTTAACAGTGTTCTGACTGTGATAAACTGCTTCCAAAAAAAGTTACATGCACATAATTTAACAGTTTCTGGTACATGGTACATGTGTACTACTAAGTTCCTGACATCATGTAAGAGCATGTAAGAGTCAAGGAGACATGTAAGAGAGCAAGAGACAGAACATGTATATAACAGCCAAGAATCATGAGAACTACGATTTACCAAAAATTATATGGAAAATAAAAGTGAACGAAGGCGAAATGTTGTCATTTTAATTTATTTTCATTGTTTGTACACTTTCAGCAGTTAGTGTATTGTTTTGTTAGTCACGTGGTACTTTACAGTTTTTGCACGAATAAATAAATCTCCTTACGTCGGTTGGGTTGCATAAACACTTGCATCAGCTCCAAGAGGCACTATAAGGTGAAAACTCTTCATTCGTAAGTAACACGAATGGAGTAAGTAACTCTGATATAAGTAATAGACTGACACTTGAGCTGGCACAGGCACAGACACCACGATTATTTCCATTTTGGCTAACGGTTCTCCAATGAAGGAACGTTTACCTACAGAAAAAGAAAAAGAAAACTTTGTAAAGCTAATGTTATCCAGCTAGACATCTGCCAGGTCATTTCAAACTTAACAAATAATGACGTCACTTCCTTAAGTGCCCACATCCTGGAATTCCTCAAATTCATATTAAAACGAAGCATCATATACCATATTCCGATTAATAGCAACATTGCGTGACTTTTTTGAAAGCACACAGAGCAGGAAATAATCCTTAAAGCAGACATCGGTGTTTTTTAATTTTAACATTATTGTTAAACAGTCTGTCACTCCAGCAGCCTTCAATAGTTTTTTTTTTCGTTGGTAGCTACAGATGGCTAGAATTAATTGGGCCAGCTGCAACGATTTTCATTTCTTAACGTTGCTTGTTAGGATTTTGCTCGTTAAAGACCTATTTGACAGTCATAAGCCATCTGCATACCAATTTTTGAAACCGCCTATTAAGCCTGGAAAATTTGACTTTTTAAAAATTAGCCTTCCATCCTCGTTTGTTGAGAACGTTTCAGATTTTATAAAGCAATGAAATTTACAAAAAGACGTATTCATCATGAAAAACTACGTTCCGTCGCAAGACGAAGGAAGTCATTACACTTTTCTTCGTCACTTTATTTCTCAATAATACAGGATAATAAAACGTTTAATACTTTTTTTTTCAAATTCTTTCTTTTAAATACTTTTGATTTATAAGAAGGAATTTGAGAAAAAGTATTAAACGTTTTATTAACCTATTATTTATAGAGAAATAAAGTGACGGAAAAAGTGTGATGACTTCTCCAGCCTTGCGACGGAATGTAGTTTTTCATGATGAATACACCTTTTTGTAAACTTTATTTCTTAAATAAAATCTGAAAACTCTTCAAAAGTATCGTAAAAAGAGGGTGAAAAGCTCATTTTTAAAAAGTCAATTCTTCCCAGGCTTTATAGATTGCTTTAAAAACTGGTATGCAGATGTTTCATGACTCATCAAATATTTCTATAACGAGCAAAACCCTGACAAGCAACGTTAACAAATGAAAAGCGTTGCAGCTGGCCTAATTAATTCTAGCCCACAATTGAAAACTATAGAAGGAAACTCAACTTGTCTCCTCCTATCAGATCGCCCTTAAATTATACCATCAGATGCAGAAGAGTATATAGTGCTTGTTTTGGTTGTCCTAACTTTGCTGATGGCTACGATTCATGCTGATCCACTTCTTCCTGGACAGGAAGTGACTGACGAAACGAATGTGGATGAACGTGCAGTAAGTAAAAAAAATGGTTAACACTCTTATTCAAATAATGACAATGTCAGTTTAATGGACAAAAGGTAAGGTTCGTTATTTGTTCTATACTAAACTGCCGATATACTTAACTGTTATAAGATTTTTAGGGGAGCGATGCTTCAAAACGCAATTATAGCCCTAATGGGAGAGTGTGAACATTCACGCGCCCATCCGTACATGATCTTTTGTTTGTAGGTTTGTAGAAACCGAATAAATTAGCTTGCGTGCTTATAATAGTCTTCACGCCAGTTTTCCGTGTTAATGCAACAGTGTTAAATGCGACGT
>JAHWFP010102726.1:24681-44149 GCA_023313725.1 Lithobius niger | reverse complement strand
AGGTTACACGCTTTTTGGCAAACCTTGTGGGACAGACAGGACGGTAATAAGTTACGGGCCATTAAAGGCACTGTCGAGGAGTGGCACTCGGCGTGTGACCGCAGTCGCCGTGAGGAGGTTGTGTTGGCCCGTTTGCGAATTGGTCACACCCGACTTACTGTTTCCTTTTGCGGGGGGTTGACCCTCCTGAATGCTCTTGGTGTCGACGGCCACTTACAGTCCGGCACTTACTTGTTGATTGTCGCCATCTTGATGGTGTTCGTCGTCGGTTCCATCTTCCGCATGACATTGCGCGTCAGTTGGGCGATACGTCTGTCCTCCTGTCCGGTGTTTTTCAATTTTTGCAGGAGGTACAGGTGTATGACAAGATTTAGATTAGGGGTTTGAATATCATCTCTGTAATGTGTGGTGCAGTGGCAACCCGGACCACTGCACTGTGACTGAGGTTGGTGCTAATGACCAAGTTGTCGACGCGCCATGAAGCCTCAATCCCCGCCCCCTGTGGGCTGGGGGTAGAATAAGCCCACCGTACCCCTGCGTGTCGTAGAAGGCGACTAAAAGGGAACCCAAGATCACGGTCTGCTAGTGTGCCAAGGGTCTGCATGGCGGAGGGTTTTTAGTCCGTCTTGAACACTAGCAACCTCAACACTACGGTTTGCGAGTGCGCCTACGGTGTGTATGGCGGGCAGGTTTAACACCCGTCGCAAGCACTAGTCCGAAAGAGGTGAAGGGACATCCGGACAAACCGGGCCCGGGGTGGCTGCTTAGAGGATGTTTGGTGGTTTGAATCCCCTTTTGGGTTTGATTCTAATTTGCCCGTTCTGGCCACTGGGCTTTTCATCCTCATCCCCCAGCATGTTGGCCGTGTGCTGCAACCTAGTAATCCGTGGAGGCGGAGATCCTGGCTTTCGGGCTTTGGCTCCTTATTCCGGAGGACGGGTGGCCTGGGCGAGCCGGCCTAAGGTCAATCGGCTATGACTTTTCGGGTCCTGTCGATGTGGGGAGGTGGCTGGTGCTGTATCCATCTGCATCACGGACCCGAACTGTTTGGGTTATCGACGGAGGTGGTGGGTACGGCTTCCTTGGTGGCCTCGCCTCTCGGCATGCTTAGGCTGCCACCTCACCGAGATAGACGGCGGTGTTAGCTTCCTGGTGCAGGGCCCTGGATATGCGGCTTCCGGCCCTGCATCACCCGAGTGCCGCGCGGGGTTTTCTTTTCTGGGGGGCGCACCGCCGCGACTTCTTTTTGCTCTACATGGCAACTACTTCCCCCCCCCTCCCCCGATAAAATTTCTTCCCCCCCAAAATTCTTCCCCTCCTCGCCGCACTAGCAAGCGCCAAAGGAGGGAACCCGAGATGGTTGGGCCTGGTGCCCAGTTACCAGACTTGAGTAAGAGTCGGGACCAAGTCCCGAAGTTCCTGGTGGTGACAGGCGAGGGCCGAGATGTTACACAACTCGGTCCATTCGCTGTTCACAAAGCTCTGAAAGGGATCTGTGGTTCTGATCCGAAGAGTGTCTCTCGGCTCCGTGCTGGGGGATACCTTGTGGAAGTTGCAGACGATGGTCAGGCGAAGAGGCTTTTGAAAGCGAGTGCATGTCGAGCCGCATCGTACTTTGAACAGCAGCAAGGGGGTCGTGACATGCTTTGATTTGAGGGGTCTCAGTGATGATGCCATCCTGGACGAACTCAAGTCACAGGGTGTTACGGCTGTGAGGCGTTTGACACGGCAAGGCGAGAATGGTGCCCAGCCAACTGACACCTTTTTCCTGACCTTTGATACGCCGGTTGCACCGCAGCATATTACTGCCGGTTACCTGCGCTTGAAGGTCAGGAGTTACGTTCCGAATCCGATGCGGTGTTTCCGCTGTCAACGCTTCGGCCATACCAGCGGCTCGTGTAAAGGTAGGCCTACCTGTGTTTCCTGTGCTCAGGCAGCCCATGAGGGCGCTGACTGTGCTGGCCCGAAGCAGTGTGTCAACTGCGGTGGTCAGCACCAAGCCTCTTCACGGGACTGTCGTGTTTATGTTGAGGAACGTCGAGTGCAGGAACTAAAGGTGAAGGACGGGCTTTCCTACTCGGAGGCCCGAAAGAAAGTCAAACTATCGGCGCCGGCTATGACACGTTCTTTTGCGCAGGTGTGCAGTGAGCCATTGCCTGGCCCAGTTAGTGAGTCTGCTGATTTGGCAGATTTACGCGCTGAGCTCAGGTCTTTGACGACGACGGTGGGCAAGCTTATAACTTTGTTGACTCTGCAACATCCATCTCTGCAGGGTCTTTTGGGTCCTTCGGACCCGGTTGCTGCCTTGCCGTCTACATCTGCCCAGCCTGCAAGTGCTTCTGCTCCTGCTGCTGTTTCTGCTCCTGCTGCTGTTTCTGCTGCTGCATCTGTTCCCAGGCAGGTTAAAGCTTCAGCTAAGCCTCCACCTGCCCGGAGTGAACCACAGAAAACGTTGAAGAAGAAGGCTCCTGCTGGTAAAGCCTCAACACCACCCGTGAGGACGTCGCCACCAGGAGATAGGGTGAAACGGTCGTTGAACGGCCAGCTTGTTGAGGGGTCCGTTGTGTCCCCTCAACTTCTTGATGATACTTTGCCCATGGAGCAGGGAGAGATTTCCTGTTCCAATTCTCCGGAACTTTTTCCTCCTTCCGAGGACAATTTCGTTCTGAACCTCACTCCATTTTTTGATTCGGGTGAGGATTCGGATGTTTTCGGATCGCCCAGAGGAGGAGTTGAGGAGACTGATTCAATCTTCAGCCCGCCCTAATGCCTGCGCATGCCATCGTTCAGTGGAACTGCCAAAGTTATCGGACCCATGCCGAAGAGCTGCGGCTGCTTTTGTCGCATTGGCGACCTCTGTGCTGCTGTCTACAGGAAACCTGCTTTAAGGCGTCAGATAATCCGGTTGTTCGAGGTTATTCTGTCTACCGTCTGGATGCTAACCCTGTGCCACGTGCACATGGTGGTGTTGCAGTGCTGGTTCAGCACTCTCAGCCGCATGCCAGTGTGCCTCTGCACACTAGGCTTCAGGCTGTAGCAGTTCGTGTTTCTTTCCATTTGGATATTACTGTCTGTTCGCTTTATTTGCCACCGGATGAGGTCTTTGGGGTTGGTGACCTGGAGGACCTGGTCCGCCAGCTTCCTGCCCCTTTTCTGTTGCTGGGCGACTTCAACAGCCACCATGTCCAGTGGGGGGGACCTCATACGGACAACAAAGGGAGGATCCTTGAGGAGTGGATGCAGAGGGGGTCTGTTTGCATCCTGAACGATGGAGCCATGACACACTGTAACCTGGCCACGGGCAATTGGTCAGCGGTGGACTTAGCCTTTTGCTCGCTGGCCATCCCAGTTCACTTCACTTGGAGTGTCACTGCCGATCTGCATGGAAGCGATCACCTCCCCATTGTGTTGTCCACAACACAAGGGGGTTCTGTGGCTTCCAGGCCAGCCCGGTGGGCGCTTAAACGTGCTGAATGGTCAGCTTTTGCTGAGGCTGCTGTATTTCAGCGTGCGGTTGAGGACTTTTCTGGTGTGGATGAACTTTCCACTCACTTCGCTGACGTGGTCCTTGCTGCTGCTCATGCTACTATCCCGCGTACGTCCACTCAGCCGCGGCGGGTTCCTGTTCCGTGGTGGACACCTGCTTGCGGGCAGGCCATTCAGGCCCGCCGGCGAGCGTTGCGTGCGTTTACAGTCAGCCCAACTGCTGACAGCTTTGTAGCCTTTAAGCGCTGTCGTGCCCGTGCCAGGTTTGTCATCCGTGAGGCTAGACGTGCTTCGTGGGCAGTTTATGTTTCGTCGATCACGCGCTCCACGCCTTCTCAGCAGGTGTGGCGGAAGGTGCGCCAGATCTCGGGGAAGACCGTGCCTTCCCCGGTTTCACAGCTGAAGGTGGCGAATACCGTGATCTCTTCTGTTCCGGATATCGCCGACTGTCTTGCGTCTGCGTTTGCGCAGGTCTCGAGTGATAACCATTATGATCCTGGTTTCCTCAGAATAAAGCGTAGTGAAGAGGCTCACCCTCTAGACTTTCGCTCCGACGGGCTAGAGGAGTACAATTTACCGTTCACCAGGCAGGAATTTGTTTCCGCTTTGTCCAAGTCGCATGACTCCGCGCCAGGGCCTGATGATGTTCACTATCAGCTGTTGAAACATCTGCCTCTTGCCTCCCAGCAGTTCTTGCTGGAGATGTTCAACCGTGTGTGGACAGAAGGCTCTGTTCCGGCAGCGTGGAGGACAGCAGTGGTCATCCCGATTGTGAAACCGGGCAAAGACCCTACTGCTCCTTCCAGTTATCGCCCAATCGCTCTGACTAGCTGTGTCTGTAAGCTTATGGAACGGATGGTCGGTGAGAGGTTGGTCTGGGTGCTGGAATCAAGGGGATTCTTATCTGCGTCCCAGTGCGGCTTTCGACGGTTTCGGTCAACCATCGATCATCTGGTTGCCCTTGAATCGGATGTGAGGGAGGCTTTTCGCCTTCGTCAACATCTGGTTCAGGTTTTCTTTGACTTGGAGAAGGCGTATGATACGACGTGGCGTTATGGGATTCTCCGTAATCTCTATAACTATGGCTTGAGGGGACAGATGCCACTGTTGCTTTCTGCCTACCTCTCAGGCCGTTCTTTTCGCGTTCGTGTCGGGGGGACTCTTTCCCGCCCCTTTGTCTTGGAGAATGGTGTGCCTCAGGGAGGTGTACTTAGTGTCATCTTGTTTGCTATAGGGATCAACCCCATTGCTCAGCAAGCTGCTGTTCCCCAGTCATTGTTTGTCGATGACTTCGGCCTGCGCTTTCGGGCAGCTCGCATGCAGACCTGTGAGCGGCAGCTACAGCTGGCAATTAACAAAGTCCAGACCTGGGCGGTAAGTAATGGTTTCCGGTTTTCTCCGGACAAGACTGTGTGCATCCACTTTTGCCGCCAACGAACGCTGCACCCGGATCCTTGCCTGTACTTGGGACAGGCACAAATTCCTGTTGTCCCACAGGCACGTTTCCTGGGCCTGGTGTTCGATTCCCGGTTGTCTTGGCTTCCACACTTACGTCAGCTTAAAGACAAGGCTTTACGGGCGCTTAACATCTTGCGGGTCCTGTCGGGCACTTCATGGGGTGCCGATCGCGCTGCCATGTTGCGCCTCTACCGAGCCCTTGTCCGCAGCAAACTTGATTATGCGTGTATGGTCTATGATTCGGCTAGTGACTCCACTCTTCAGATGTTGGACACTGTGCATCACAGTGGCCTGCGTGTGGCGACTGGGGCATTTCGAACTTCTCCAGTGGTCAGCCTCTATGCTGAGGCCTCGGAGCCACCTTTGGCCATTCGTCGGCGACAGCTTGCCATTCAGTATGCTGTGCGTTTACGTGCTGTGCAATCCAGTCCTGCTTGGTCCATGGTTTTTGGGCCAGACTTGCGAGTCGGTAGACGCAGAGTGGGTAAGGGTGATTTCCGTGATAGGCTCCAGCAGTCCTGTCAGGAGATAGCCTTTGAAATGCCCTGCGTCTTGAGGCTTGGGAGAATGCCAGTTGCCCCTTGGCTTGTCCCAGGTGGCAATTTCATTTTTGCTCTGGCGTCCCTCCCGAAGTGTTCCACTCTACCAGCAAGGTACTTACAGGAGTTCCGGCGGCTGAGTTCTCAGTACGCCGGTTATCAGCGCCTGTTTACTGATGGGTCGAAGTCAGACGTTGGCGTGGCGTGTGCTTGTGTGTGTAAGGGAGTAACGGTTGCCCATCGCCTTCCGTCAGGCTATTCTGTGTTCTCTGCAGAGCTTCTGGCTCTTGGTTTGGCGGTGGAATGGATCCTTGACCTTCAGGGCACGCATTTCATTATCTTTAGTGATTCCATGAGTGCCCTGGAGTCCTTGGCGAATTACAATCCTCGGAACCCCTTGACACAACGTGTTCAAGCTTTGCTTTCCCGCTTGCCTGGCCAGCGGAAAATCGTGCTTTTTTGCTGGATCCCGGGCCATGTTGGGATAGCGGGGAATGAACAAGCTGATTCTGCTGCGAAAGGGGCCCTTTCTGTCCCTCTCGGTAGGCATCTCAGCCTTGTTCCCTCGGATGCATTTCCAACTCTGCGTCTGAGGTTACACGCTTTTTGGCAAACCTTGTGGGACAGACAGGACGGTAACAAATTACGGGCCATTAAAGGGACTGTTGAGGAGTGGCACTCGGCGTGTCGCCGCAGTCGCCGTGAGGAGGTTGTGTTGGCCCGTTTGCGAATTGGTCACACCCGACTTACTCACTGTTTCGTTTTGCGGGGGGTTGGCCCTCCTGAATGTTATTGGTGTCGGCGGCCACTTACGGTCCGGCACTTACTCGTTGATTGTCGCCATCTTGATGGTGTTCGACGTCGTTTCCATCTTCCGCATGACATTGCGCGTCAGTTGGGCGATAAGTCTGTCCTCCTGTCCGGTGTTTTTCAATTTTTGCAGGAGGTACAGATGTATGACAAGATTTAGATTAGGGGTTTGAATAACATCTCTGTAATGTGTGGTGCAGTGGCAACCCGGACCACTGCACTGTGACTGAGGTTGGCGCTAATGACCAAGTTGTCGACGCGCCATTAAACCTCAATCCCCCCCCCCCCAACACCCCCCCCCCCCCCCGCAACACGTGTCACAATTATGAAAAAGTTTTAACATTATTGAAAAGTGACCGGCGTAGGAAAATGCAACACGTGTCACAATTATGAACTTGGTTGTCACAATTTTGGTTGCTTGTGGGTCAGCCTGTCTGCTTTTACTTTGGGCTCTCAGTCGTATTTAAAAAGTAATAAGAAAAAATACGCCAACCGCCATAACGTGCGTGCGGCAAAAGGAACTTGGCTACACAAATGTGACTTTTTTAAACCAAATAAAATATGAAAACGAAACCCGAAAAATAAATACGGAAAAGTTAAGTTTATGAAAGAAAGCAAGTTGCTCTAAGAAAACATTAAGGAAATTGATAATCAAGTGCTAAAGCTATGATTTTATTATGATAGGTTTAAATTTTATGTTTTCTTTTTTTTTTTTCAATCGCGTAAAAAAACTCAAAAACGGCTAAATAGTTATTACTCGTTCTTTTCTCGTGATTAGGCCAACGTTATTTTTTTTTTTAAGTAAAGAGAATCATGTTAGCACTTGGAAAGCATAATAAATATCATACATCTCGAGAAAGTTGAATAAAAGCTTTTCTTTAACCTTACTTGAAGTACAATTAGGCTTTTCGTTTTTTCAGTTTACACTTGATGAAACTTTATAAACTTATATTTTACCGTAAAATCTGAAAATACATGCAATCACGCTCTCAACCATTGGAAAGAGTGATCGGCGTAGGACTAAACACGCGTCACAAATTACAAACAGTCACGTTATTGCATTAAAACATTGTGGATTGCCAGGTAAGGGAATGTAATAAGTACATTTATTTTTTTTATCCACTCTCCCGTCCCACCCGCATACCAAAATAAAGATCATTGGCCCCAGAAGGAAGGACGGGTCACAAACTTGGTCGAGGACTGTCGTCAAGAAAGACAGAAAAGTTGGAACCATCAAATCCATCCAATTGCAAGAGATTGGGAAAAGAAATATGAAAATAAAGAATCATGGAAAATATGAAGCAAGGAATAAGAAAATACAAGACTTCTCCAAGCATGGTATGGAGAAGATCACAAGTCAGAGGGGAAAACAAGATGGAGGGAACAACATCTCTGTAATGTGTGGTGCAGTGGCAACCCGGACCACTGCACTGTGACTGAGGTTGGCGCTAATGACCAAGTTGTCGACGCGCCATTAAGCCTCAATCCCCCCCCCCCCCCAAACAGAAGTTTTGAATTTTCCTAGGTGACTTGGTTCAATTATCTGGTAGAGATAGTGACTCAAAATTGGTCGAAAATAATTCTTATGACGAATGTGTGCTCAAAATTTTCACAACATGGATTTGTGCGCATGTGAACTGGTACAAGTTGTTTTACCTAAAAGAAAGAATAGGCCAAGAAAAAAATAATAGGTTTTTTTCGGTACCCAATCTTAGGATTGAAAATTGGGGAGCATGCACATAATACATGGAGTGGTGCGGCCTGGTTTATAAAGTTTAGTTGGACAGGGCTTGGAGACCCATTTCGGGTCACCTAAGCCCTAGTTTAGTTGAGGACAATGTTAACGATTAATTAGTTAATTAATCATGTAATTAATAAACAATTATAAATATTAATATTAATCAAAATCACATTATATTACATATTACACACTTTTCTTAATACAAACACCGTCGTTTTAAACTCTTCAAATCTCATAGATGGTGACGACGTTGCTTGCACGGCAGCAGCACCTCAAAAACTGTTTGAAAATTATGCATTATGTGTCGTTTTTATTGCAATCAAGCAAGGTAGCCACGTGCACTAGTAGCTTTTACACGTTTCAACTAGCCTACTTCCCTTAGAGAATAAATAAATACACAAAACGCATGAATTTCGAAGTATTTTCAACAGCGACGCCTCGGAAACTGCTGGCAAATTATACGTTCTGTATGGTTTTTATTGCAACCAAGCAGAGATAGCCACGTGCACTAGTAGTTTTTACACGGTACAACTAACCTACTTCCCTCAGTGAATAAATAAAGTACAGAGCACTTTTTAACAGTGTCACCTCGAAAAATGATTCAAAATTATTCGTTTCTAACTGGTTTTTTTATTATTCGTTAAGCAAATTAGCCGATATGCATTTGTTTTTAGCGCTAGCAATGCATATGCATAGTAGCCTACTTCACTAATAAATAATTAAAAACAAGGAAAAAACGTTCAAGTTCGCAACATTTTAGTACTTATGTCGAATCTCGATTATCCTATAGACAAAACGAGCACTCTTACAAAGTAATCCAATTGCGAGGTAATCCTTGGTAATCCAACCAAGTTTTGTGCGCGAATGGCACCTTTAAAATTCCTTGGGCACTCATAAAAATCAATTTTTACGAAGTAATGCGAAAATAGACACGCTTTCTTTTGTTTGTTTGATGTCATGGCACCTTTGCTGTAAAATTACCCGTTTTTAGTAGCGCCGTTTAATTCCCGCATCCTCTCCGTACCCTAAAACATTCAAATTTGAGGGGTGTTGGCTTGCTCGCCAGACTGCTCCAGTTAGTCGCGTGGGGTCGAAAGAGGCTACCCAACCCTCGCCGTAGTAATATTTCAACTTTTGTCTCTTCTGCAACCATGCACAGCTCCGATTTCAGATTAAATCGTACCTTCGTTGAGGAGATTGGAACAGCTACACTTATTGTTTGCTTGTGGGTCAGCCTGTCTGCTTTTACTTTGGGCGCTCAGTCGTATTTAAAAAGTAATAAGAAAAAATACGCCAACCGCCATAACGTGCTTGCGGCAAAAGGAACTTGGCTACACAAATGTGGCTTTTTTAAACCAAATAAAATATGAAAACGAATACCGAAAAGTTAAGTTTATGAAACACATTAAGGAAATTGTTAATCAAGTGCTAAAGCTATGATTTTATTGTGATAGGTTGAAATTTTATGTTTTTTTTTTTCAATCGCGTAAAAAAACTCAAAAACGGCTAAATAGTTATTACTCGTTCTTTTCTCGTGATTAGGCTAACGTTTATTTTTTTCTTAAAGTAAAGAAAATCATGTAAGCACTTGGAAAGCATAATAAATATCATACATCTCGAGAAAGATGAATAAAAGCTTTTCTTTAACCTTACTTGAAGTACAATTAGGCTTTTCGTTTTTTCAGTTTACACCTGATGAAACTTTATAAACTTATATTTTACCGTAAAATCTGAAAATACATGCAATCACGCTCTCAACCATTTAAAACAATCGTACATTATTTTAAATCCTACGTAGCTTCGAAGATTAATCGTAGTAAACAGCTAGATTGGTCTCTTTTGGTAAAATTTGGTGGGACCCCTGGAAAAAAATTTACCAACTCGGTTAAGAGCCGGTGGAAAAAATGAAAGTTTCTTTACCTATATTTTCTAAGCGTTGATGATGTTCTTGATGTTCTTCTTTTTTCTCCCCTTCACTCTACTTCTTTTACATTTTTCAACCTTTCCATACGTTTCTGTTCAGCCCTTCGTCGTCTTTGGCACTTGTTTAAGTTCTTCTTCTTTTTGGGTATGGTTATAGCTTGCCATGATGTATTACCCCCTCTTTCTTCTTCCAGTGTCGTCCACTCTTCTTCCAACAGTCATACAAAGAACTGAGGTTGGCGCTAATGACCAAGTTGTCGACGCGCCATTAAGCCTCATCCCCCCCCCCTCATACAAAGAACCATTGTTGATATTCTAGCATATCCCTTTCTTGATTAATGTCTTCTTGCTGTTTTTTTTTTAGAACCTGCCATTCTTTTTCGATGTTTTTCATCTCATCTTCCACTTTTTTCTTATCTTTTCTTTTTCTTTTTTTTAATATCTCTGTAATGTGTGGTGCAGTGGCAACCCGGACCACTGCAAAGAACTGAGGTTGGCGCTAATGACCAAGCTGTCGACGCGCCGTTAAGCCTCAATTGGGGGCCCCCCCCCCTCGTATGTTTTCCCATTCTTTCTCGATTTCTTCCTTTTCTTTATAATTTCTGATGGTTTGTGCTCGCACCCTATAATAGGCGCATACTCTCTCCAAAACCGTGCTCGACATCGGTGCTTGTTTTTCCATGGCTAAGGTAGGAGTGGATCAAATTTTCTTCCCACTCTCCAAACGTAACGCTATGTTTTCCAGATGTTTCATACCCCTCTCTTTTCCCTCATGTCTTTTAAACACATGTGCCTGAATCCCCGCTGGCACTTAGTTGAGTACTCAATTCAATGTGGAAAGAAATGGGACCTTCCAGGGTCTTAATGAATGATGGGAAAATAGTGACTTTTTTTATCCTTTTCTTATTCTTCCAGTTTACGTAGCATGCTCAAATTCAACCCTCTACTACATAATAAAGGGTTAAAATTGATTAATAATGATTCTGACGGGGACCTCTCACTATCGTAACTTTCGTTACTGTTATCACTCGCTACTGTATTTTTTTCCCAGATTTGACGATGTATCGTATGATCTCTCCCAACTTTGTTACCTTCCTTTCTGTTTCATTATCACTATACCATGGTAATGTTAACGCGTCATTGTTGACCTCATCATTATTTTCTTCTGTATTTTCATTTGTATTTCCACCGTCTTCTACGTTCACAATATCTTCACTGATTTCTGATTGATCTTGAGATGACGTCATTATTTATTTGTTTCCTAACTTCTATTATCCAACTCTTAGTGACACCATTTGCAATTTCTTTTCATTGTTTACGTAATGGATACACCACCATTGTAGGTAATGATTGGCCCTTAGCATTGCATCCAGCTGAACTGTCAAAGTATCTTTATCATTACCATGTAGAATTTCTAGCCTGTCTGCCCCACCAAATAATAGGCCCTATTTGGAATTTGATCCCATACTAAAACCGGTTGTTCAGAACCGGATGTTAGGTAGTCTCTCCTTTTGCAGATTTGGTATTACCATAGCTAAATAACCATTACTTAAAACTGCAACAGCTGACCTTGCGAGGTATTGCCCTAGTGGCCCGGCACTTTTAGCTGATCTTCGGCGTGCATTGCAAGAACGTGTACATAAGGAGTGACTTGTTGGACTGTATCCCTGTCGGTAATTTTCCAATTCAACGAAGTCAGCTAGCCATGTTTTGGGGAGTTCATGCGGGTATTGCAGGAAGTTCCGTTGAGAGGTACGAGATGATTCTTCATAAATTCTATGACAGAAAAAAAAACCCAATCATTTCGCAGTTAGGTGAAGCCGTCAAGGCAGGTACAGTAGTATTAATGCATAGTTCACTCATTCTAAGGTTGTTTACTTATATTTGGCTGAGATATAGACACCAACAGTATTGGCCAATCTGACACCAATACTGATGCACTGAACTGACTTTAGGTGTACGGTACGAAAAAAGTTCAGTTTATAACTTTATTTTCTTCAGACCCCAGATCTCATTTTGCAACTTAATTATATTTTTTACTGTTTATGTTTATTGTGTCTAAACTAAGAGTGTGGCACAGTTGAAACAATTTTCATGTGCGTGAGTGTAGGCCGCCAGCTGTGTGGCATAACCACTTGGAGTATTGTAATACATAATGAATAGTTTATTTCACGAATACAGTGGTAAAATTATTGCCTTATTACTATAAAATGAGTGATACTTATTTCTACTGCTGTTACAATGCAGTGAACCACACTTATTCGGCGGGTTTGAGAGTTTGAAATACTTGGCAACACTTTCTTTGTCCCATTAAACAAAATTGAAGGTTGCATTTCATCTTCCTAGTTCTTCCTGTGCAACCGGGTTGGAAGCAGTGGTCAGTGTTTTCATCTCATGTACTGTCGCAAGTGGGTGGCACTGTGTAACCTGTCAACAGTTGCAGGCTTTCTGTAGCGGACTTCATCATCACTATCCTCTGCTGATGACAGATCTACCTGGGACTAAAGTGCGTCAGCTACGTCAATGCAAAGGTTATCAAGTCATTTAATTTTTTTGTCGTTATGGCCAAAAGATGCTCGATCTTTTCAATATTTTGTCCAAGAATTGACAATGGGCAAGTCGAAAAAGTGAAAAATTGCTCATACAGTCCATTTATGGGAACGAACAGAGCTTCTGTGAAACTGAAGCATTCAATTGCGCAAATCAATTCCACCCACATGCTTGTTGTACTTGTGAGCTACAGCAGATTGTGGAACATCAACTTTAATTTTGGCATTCTTTTTCCGTCGTTGGCAAACTTGAAGGGGTTCAACAGCCGCACTGGTCGACGCGCCATTAAGCCTCAATCCCCCCCCCCCCCCCGCACTGGTTAAAGCCAGGCGCACCAGCTTGATGTCAAATCATTTCACAATGACTACGCTCTTCTTCTTATCAGCCATAAAGTCGGAAATGCCCCTGTCCAATTTCTTCATATCCTTTTCTCTCATGCTAATTTGTTTGCAAGAGTTTGGAATCCTATTCTTCATGATGGTACCTGTGCCTGGAATTCCTGTAGCATCTAAGGTGCGTAGTAAATCAATGGTCATAAAATAGCGGTCACAGAAGAGTTGAGTGCCTTGCACTAGACTGTCAGCCGGAAGAACAACAGCTTTAGCTACTAATTCTTTGTTTGGCTATTTTGTGTCAAATTATGTACTGAATGGTAAGCTACTTTGATAAATACAAAGTCAAGGATAGATTCTCAGCTAGCTGTAACGCAGAATTTTGTTATTCCAACTGGATTTGGTTTGTTGTATTGTTTGTTGTTGGTTTGTATTGCCTGCTGGGACATCGGCAAGTTAATGGTATCATTTGTTCATAAATACTTTGGAGTGGGGCTCTTGGAAAAACAAGTTTGCCATGTTTTCTCAACGAGCGAACGCACTTCCACAGTTTGCCCCGAGACAGTACTGTCTTCACTGACCTTCAGTCTTGCTCGGATCTGAAAATAGCGATCTTGTGTCATGTTTTCTTGGATTTTCCCCATACTATAGTTTAAACGCATGGTATGAAGGCAACCCATAAGCAGTGTTATCCCAAAAATTTATTCATTTCCACAACCAACACATTTAGAGATTTTCTAGTCCTCTTTGCAGATTCGATGTTATGGTTTGCCATCTCTTGTTTGGTCAGGCCATAGTTACATAGTTACGAGAATCTTTTAAAATAGCAGTTGTAATGACTGTAATCCGTGGCTCAAACTGTGATAGCCATGTAACTGGCAAATCCGTCCACAATCAGCGTGTAGAATGGCGGTGAGTGGATCTATATAAGGTAATGGATAAATTGATCCACAAGACAACATCCATTTGTTTGCACTGTCGCAAGTTTATATACTAGTTGTTAATGAGGATCTCACTGGCCTAAAGAAGTTTAAAATGCATGCAAAGTCCGCACAGAACACCATCATACACCTATCAGTTGTGGCTAGATGGAATGCTTGAAAGTCGTCAAAGTGGTACAACGAGTACTGAGGAGGTTTTCAACGAGCAAGGTAGCCTTACTACACGGCTGCAGACTACACTTGTATCTGCTCAGGGGGGGGGGGGGGAATTGAGGCTTAATGGCGCGTCGACAACTTGGTCATTAGCGCCAACCTCAGTCGCAGTGCAGTCTGCTCAGGTAACCTTATCGTCACCTCTAGCTCCACCTCAGTCTCAGCTGATTTCTTTGGTGGAACTTACAACGAGCAACAAGCACAAGTGAACATTTTGTCAGATTCTCTTGAGAAACCAAAGGAAAATACCTGGCAGTTGTTTAAAATGTTCTAGAATTTAATTCGTAGCATTGTCAATCGTGCGCCATTATTTTTTGTTGTAAACACATCAGTATCTGTAGCCTACACAGATTTACCTACTCAAGCCATGGAAAGCAAGCTCATCTAACACTTTCCTACACATATTTGCCTACTGAAGCCATGGAAAGCAAGCTCATCTAACAGGCATATAGGCTACGGATCCTAAGAATGTCTGCCAATAACAAGACGTAAAGATGCATCTTTTTGTTACTTTTTAACAACAAAAGTTGGACGGTAACTTCTCGGAAGTAATAATAATGTCACTTTACCGCATTTCCTGTGTAGTCTAAGTTATCAGCAAAAGGGATAATAATGGTTCATTAGTCAGTTTCATATGATCATGTTCATTACACGTTCCGTAAATATTTCAGCACGACTTCTTCGGGGTTGGTTTACGGACTAAGTCAAGGCAGCAAATAGTGTTGTTTTTGTTTTGTGCAGTTATCACACCATGAATGATAATGATGAATTTGACACAAGCTCTCTCTCCCTTAGTTGCAGTTATGTACGCACTTGCTATTTCTTCAGCATTACGAGTTGCAATTGTTTCTTCCAAACTACGGCACTTTTATTACGTTTACCAGCTCGTATTTTGCCAACTGCAGCAAATGGTAACATTTCCTCAAACATTTGCTGTAGTTGGCAAAATGCGAGCTGGTAAACGTAGTACAAGTGATGTAGTTTGGAAGAAGCATTTGTAAATACTACGCAGTTTTTTGACCAGGCATTCTCAATTACCTTCTGGGTCTTGGTGCTACACAGGCAGGTTGTGTATGGCCAATCAATCAATTTGTCGTCTTTATAGGCTGTGCTTGATTCTGCAGCATATTTTTTATGATGAACAAATGAGTCGCATTCGATGCAGCCATTAGGGGTTTGAATAATATCTCTGTAATGTGTGGTGCAGTGGCAACCCGGACCACTGCACTGTGACTGAGGTTGGCGCTAATGACCAAGCTGTCGACGCGCCATTAAGCCTCAATCCCCCCCCCCCCCCCATCAGCAATGTGATCAGGAAGTTTGATGTGCAGCTCTTGAATTATGCCGTTTTCCCACTGTTCCTCGCCTAATTTAACAAAGCATTTAACAAATTCAGTTTGTGATATCATTTGTAACTGCACTTATGTTCAAGGTATGTTTTATTATAATCTGCATGCATTTGTTTAGCATTTAAGTCTGTGGTGCATGCTCACGCCTGTAATGGCTAATAGATGGATGCTAAGAGTTTCTATCACTTTTGTGACATGAATTTTGTTTGATGGCAATTCTCTTCCCCTTTTATCACGTGGCGGGCTCAACATACCTGTTGTAGTTACTTTCATAAGTAGTTATGATTTTGTCAAATCGGTACCAAATAGTACGCCAAAAAAACTAGCTTGCACTCTTTTAACAGCCAGCCCTTTATCGTTAGGCAACTCATATAAACAAGTTGCATTACGTTTGTAAACATCAGTTGCAGTTGATGTAGAATTTCTACGTTTAACTTTATGTTCTTTTACATGGCAAAATAACCAAGGTCGCCTACTATCATAGATCATTTTCAAGAATTCTTTGTTGATAGTCTGTCTTCTTTTTCCAGGAATTTTGTGTATGCACTTTTTTCTTATACATGGTGGATAGTACTTCATATTTTTGCTTGTTTCCCTATATTTTTCAACTTGCAGTATGACAACGACGCTTGGTTTTTTCGTTCACGTGACGTTGTTTTCGCTTACGAGGCTGGTGGTTTGATGAAGACGATACAGAAACACGTTTAGTACCTGTTACAACATACTGTTTGTCATTTTCAATAACTGGTGATGGTGGCAAATTGTATAGATAGGTAATACAGGTAAAACAAAACACTGTGCAATCTACATACCTTTGCATCACAATCCATCTTAGTTGTCAGCTTCTGTTATAACGTGCTGGTTTCGCAAAATGTTCTACGTTGATCTTGGCTTAAATCACACAACAGTCGACCAAAAAAAATGGAGGATGCTCGTTCGGTGTGAACTAAAGCTGAACACTATCCCGTGGAGACAACAAAATCCAAAAGTTTACATCATCTTACTGGATGTTTCCCAATGTAAAAATCTTTTTTTTATTAAATCATATTAAATTAGAAAATGTGCTAAGATTGATCAATCACAAGCCGGTCTTGTAGTATATAGTCCGTCCATTTGTGTGACGTCTGTGAGGGCATTATGTAGACAGAGCATATGCAATGCGGATTAGTTTGTGTACTTTAAGGTACACATTGTATTTAGCATGTAGAACGAGCTGGAAGTTAGAGTACTTACTACGGGGTGTTTCCGACGAAAATAGGAATGTTTGTCACCAAGATGTTATTGGCGAAATCGTGGTACATTTGGTACAATTTGCCAGGTTTCAAAATATTCCAATAATTTTTAATTAGTGAAATAAGTGAGTTAGTATTACGACTCTGGTCGTACTAGAATGGAGCGAAGGTAACAGAACTTGCAACGTAGTAGGAATGACAGGACTGTCAATCACTACCTAACGATGGAAATTTGTGTATTAGCTACCTAGATGTTTTTTGTATGTTTTTTATAATAATAATAATCAAAAAACTTGATTGCCAAAATAAAAGGACTAATTCTAATTAGTTTATGTTTAGGTTGAGCAATTCTATTTGATGAAGTTCAACAGTAATCATCAGTAGTTGATGTCAAGTTATTTTCATGCAATTTGGAAGTAGAAGTCTTGTAAGGTGAAGGAAAAACCGTGGAAACTCTCACTTTCGCTCCGACGGGCTAGAGGAGTACAATTTACCGTTCACCAGGCAGGAATTTGTTTCAGCTTTGTCCAAGTCGCATGATTCCGCCCCAGGGCCTGATGATGTTCACTATCAGCTGTTGAAACATCTGCTCTTGCCTCCCAGCAGTTCTTGCTGGAGATGTTCAACCGTGTGTGGGCAGAAGGCTCTGTTCCGGCAGCGTGGAGGACAGCAGTGGTCATCCCGATTGTGAAACCGGGCAAAGACCCTACTGCTCCTTCCAGTTATCGCCCAATCGCTCTGACTAGCTGTGTCTGTAAACTTATGGAACGGTGGTCTGGGTGCTGGAATCACGCGGATTCTTATCTGCGTCCCAGTGTGGCTTTGACGTTTTCGGTCAACCATCGATCATCTGGTTGCCCTTGAATCGAATGTGAGGGAGGCTTTACGCCTGCGTCAACATCTGGTTCAGGTTTTCTTTGACTTGGAAAAGGCTTATGATACGACCTGGCGTTATGGGATTCTCCGTAATCTCTATAACTGTGGCTTGAGGGGACAGATGCCACTGTTGCTTTCCGCTTACCTCTCAGGCCGTTCTTTTCGTGTTCGTGTCGGGGCGACTCTTTCCCGCCCGTTTGTCTTGTAGAATGGTGTGCCTCAAGGAGGTGTTCTTAGTGTCATCTTGTTTGCTATTGGGATCAACCCCATTGCTCAGCAAGCTGCTGTTCCCCAGTCATTGTTTGTCGATGACTTCGGCCTGCGCTTTCGGGCAGCTCGCATGCAGACCTGCGAGCGGCAGCTACAGCTGGCGATTAACAAAGTCCAGACCTGGGCGGTCAGTAATGGTTTCCGGTTTTCTCCGGACAAGACTGTGTGCATTCACTTTTAGCGCCAACGAACACTGCACCCAGATCCTTGCCTGAACTTGGGGCAGGCGCAGATTCCTGTTGTCCCACAGGCACGTTTCCTGGGTCTGGTGTTCGATTCCAGGTTATCTTGGCTTCCACACTTGCGCCAACTTAAAGACAAGTCTTTGCGGGCACTTAACATCTTGCGTGTTCTGTCGGGCACTTCATGGGGTGCCGATCGCACTGCCATGTTGCGCCTCTACAGAGCCCTTGTCCGCAGCAAACTTGATTATGCGTGCATGGTGTATGGTTCGCCTAGTGACTCGACTCTCCAGATGTTGGACACTGTGCATCACAGTCGCCTGCGTGTGGCGACTGGGGCATTTCGAACTTCTCCAGTGGTTTGCCTCTATGCTGAGGCTTCGGAGCCACCTTTGGCCATTCGTCGGCGGAAGCTGGCCATTCAGTATGCTGTGCGTTTACGTGCTGTGGAATCCAGTCCTGCTTGGTCCATGGTTTTTGGGCCAGACTTGCGAGTCGGTAGACGCAGGGTGGGTAAGGGTGATTTCCGCGATAGACTCCAGCAGTCCTGTCAGGAGATATCCTTTGAAATGCCCAGCGTCTTGAGGCTTGGGGGGATGCCAGTAGCCCCTTGGCTTGTCCCAAGTGGCATTTTCATTTTCGCTCTGGCGTCCCTCCCGAAGGGTTCCACTCTACCAGCAAGGTACTTACAGGAGTTCCGGCGGCTGTGTTCTCAGTACGCCGGTTATCAGCGGCTGTTTACTGATGGGTCGAAGTCAGACGCTGGCGTGGCTTGTGCTTGTGTTTGTAAGGGAGTGACGGTTGCCCATCGCCTTCCATCAGGCTATTCTGTGTTTTCTGCAGAGCTTTTGGCTCTCGGTTTGGCGGTGGAATAGATCCTTGGCCTTCAGGGCACGCATTTCATTATTTTTAGCGATTCCATGAGTGCCCTGGAGTCCTTGGCGACTTACAATCCTCGGAAACCATTGACACAACGTGTCCAAGCTTTGCTTTCCCGCTTGCCTGGCCGGCGGAAAACCGTGCTTTTCTGCTGGATCCCGGGCCATTTTGAGATAGGTGGAAATGAGCAAGCGGATTCTGCAGCAAAAGAGGCCCTTTCTGTTCCTCTCGGAAGGGATCTCAGCCTTGTTCCCTCGGACGCTTTTCCAACTCTGCGTCTGAGGTTACACGCTTTTTGGCAAGCCTCGTGGGATGGACAGGACGGCAATAAATTACGAGCTATTAAAGGCACTGTTGAGGAATGGCACTAGGCGTGTCGCCGCAGTCGCCGTGAGGAGGTGGTGTCGGCGGCCACTTACGGTCCGGCACTTCCTTGTTGATTGTTGCCATCTTGATGGTTTCCGTCGTCGTTTCCATCTTCCGCATGACATTGTGCGTCAATTGGGCGATAAGTCTGTCCTCCTGTCCGGTGTTTTTCAATTTTTGCAGGAGGTACAGATGTATGACAAGATTTAGATTAGGGGTTTGAATAATATCTCTGTAATGTGTGGTGCAGTGGCAACCCGGACCACTGCACTGTGACTGAGGTTGGTGCTAATGACCAAGCTGTCGACGCGCCATTAAGCC
>JAHWFP010102726.1:0-19495 GCA_023313725.1 Lithobius niger | reverse complement strand
GACACAGTTCATCAGCAGTCACTTGCATAAATCAGTTCTTGAGGCTTGGCTTTGTTAGCTCTTCGTCACACAGGCTAAGCCATTCATCATCCTCGTCAGAGAACAGAATCGAAATTCCCAGATCTATCGGGCAAAACTTGGCTGCCATTGTGGTAAACGCAGTTTGGAATGCAGAACAATGAACAAGCAGACAACAATGAATACGCACGCAATGCCAACGTGCATCTCTTGGGAAGACACATTGTTATAAAACCGCTGTGAAATGGAGAATTAGAGATGATCTGAAAGTGCTATACATAATGTTGAACGAAAGTATGGTCATAAGAAACTTATAGCTGTACATTTGCCACAATGGTCCGCTGATAAGTAGTTTTTTTGCCCACATTTTCTTTGACAGATTCCTCAGAGTGAAAGAAACATCCTCGACGTACAGCCTTGGATGATTTTTCCGTCTTTGGAGTCTGTCAAAGAAAAAATGGGCCAAAAACCACTTATCAGCAGACCATTGTGGCAAATATACAAGCCACAATCCTCAATCTCCCCCCCCCCCCCATTGTTGCAAAAGTATGGCTATAACTATTATAAAGCATTCGTCTCAGCTTATGCGGTTCTATGCTAGAGCCATTTTCTGCTGTTGCTAGTTACCTTTTTGGCGAGTAGGGCTAAATTCGAGTCGCCAGCTGTTGATTTTCATTTACCGAGTGGTGACTGACATTGCAGAGGATTGTTTACTTGCTACACAGGTTAATTTTCTGAATAAATGATTAAACCCACCAGAGTCTAGATTTAGTTTAGTTTAGTTAGCTTGCAATTATAGCAATACTTAGTTTGTTTTGTTCATTTAACTTTATTTTGAAGGTATAGCTTAATCTATCGTGTTTCAGATAAAATCCTAGAAGAGATTGTGCAAAAAAAATAGGAAAAACGTAACGTTTGTATTTGTAACGGACAATTTTTTTGTACTGGAAAACCTTACTCTTCTCTTTTGTTACCATAACTTGCTTTAACCTGTTAGAGGCTACTAAGAAATTATTTGTACAAAACCCAGCAGTCCAATATACAAGCTTTGACTTGTTATATTAAAACATTTTTCTCAAAATAACCATTAGTCGGCATTAGTTAAGCTAATTATCATTAACTGAAAATACAAGTTGTTCAGCACGATTTGGTGTAAGGCATGAACGTTTCTTTGAAATCAATCCCTTGCTCTAGGGAACAGTCCTTTACTGTTAACTGAAGTAGCAGGAATTGAGAGGTACTCTTTGCCACTTTCAATATGTTTTGGACATTTCATTCTATTCTGTGCCCACCAGCTTAGACAGCACTCTTCTTCACTATTTATGATGGATTCTTCTAAATAACAAGTCTAGTTCCTTTAAGTGACGAGATTCTAGGTTGGACCTACAGCACGGTTG
Organism: Lithobius niger; assembly: GCA_023313725.1. Taxonomy (NCBI): domain Eukaryota; kingdom Metazoa; phylum Arthropoda; class Chilopoda; order Lithobiomorpha; family Lithobiidae; genus Lithobius; species Lithobius niger. The sequence goes on along the minus strand of JAHWFP010102726.1, from coordinate 18,080 downwards.
GTAACGACTTTTTTCTTCTTTTTACGAACATAAGCTTAAAAGCTTCTAATGCCAGAGTATTTCTTTGGTAATGGCTTTCCTCCACTTGACTGAGGTTGGCGCTAATGACCAAGCTGTCGACGCGCCATTAAGCCTCATCTCCCCCCCCCCCACTCCTCCACTTGAGAGCTTCAGTCATAGCCATCCCTTTTTCAGTATCTCTGGCTCTAGAACCAGATGGTCCCTGATCGTCCCTGCCGTCACGCTCCTTTATTGAGTGTTGTATTGTGGACGCCACAGTAGGCAAATCCAACATCTAAGTACAGTACTGGCCTTTGCAGGACCTCTGCTTTCATTTGCGCTAAACGCGACATCTTTAAATCGAACGCTCACCATTGTTGAACTGAACCAAGCTGGGTCATCTTCGTATTCGCCCCAATAACGGGTAAGCACGTAAGCATGTAAGCGGGCTAAAGCTGGAATGGCCAGTGAAATTGTAGGGTGTGCATCAAATGATCGAAGCACTTTTATTAAATCTTCTGCAATTTGATATTGATGTGCTTTAAGGACCAGCAACTCATATGAGTACAGTACTCACAGTTTCACGTTGTTCTACTAATCTTCCAACATTGTGAACGTAGAGTTCCATCTTGTCTTCACATCTTGTTTCATTTTTTTGTGTTGGGATTTGCCAAGCTGAAGCTGCTTCTCATTAAGGAGATGTTGATTTTTTGAACTACTTGTGAAGTGTCCAACAATAGCTCTTGCAATAAGCAGTAAGCTCAGCCCGGCGACGGTTTTTAAACAATTGGTCACTACCAAGTGAAGAAGACGTGCAAAACAAGTGAGTGGCGTCAAGTTAGGAAGCATATTAAGGGCACCTACTATGTGAATGGCTTTTTAAGGTGCGATTCAACAGTGCGTCGAGTTAATGCCTTGTAATTGTTGCATGCCGAATTCTTACAGTTGTGTTTAGCATCCGAACTGATGATCAGTTACAGAAAAACTAAAAGAAGCATTCCTAGAACTCAGTGGAAGCCTACGATGTGATTCAAGCATACTTCCAGGGCTACCCACATATTTAAAAGTTTACTATATGTCGTGCCACCTATCTCGGTGGGCACTAACCATGTTTACTATACTATTTTTACGTAGGTGGTGCTTTATGCTCCATCAATCATGATAATTGGTAATAGTTTTATTGGTAATGGTTATTGCTAGTCTGACCAAAAATCGAGTGGAATTAGATTTAGATTAGGGGTTTGAATAACACCCCGTCGACCCTAATGATGCGGCTACGAAGCAATATGTTGATCATGCAAACAATTCATGACAAGATTTAGATTAGGGGTTTGAATAACATCTCTGTAATGTGTGGTGCAGTGGCAACCCGGACCACTGCACTGTGACTGAGGTTGGCACTAATGACCAAGTTGTCGACGCGCCATTAAGCCTCAATTCCCCCCCCCCCCCCCCCGAGTGGAATTTCTCCAGGACCAAGGCTGGATAGGGTAGAATTTGTTTAGTGTGGTAGGCTAAATTAAAAGTTCCCCTATCCAGCAGCTGTAGTGCCAGCAATTCATCTTTGGCCAGGGTGATAGAGGTTGGACAGCATTACACAAGTATTTGGTGCCCCACGCAGTCTGAGCCAAAACATCTACTGTTCCTACTGTTCGGAGAACGAGAAATTTTGCCAGTGTTTTGCTCTTCATTCAAGCCTTTGCCTTTCAGGTGGTGGTGAGGGGTACGAGGCGAGCTTGTGCAGGATTTAAGCGTACAATTGCATTTACAACAGTTGTTAAAACGTAAAATATTTAACGAGAGGCTGTCCTAGTGTGAAAACTGGTGTTACTAAATGTTAAAAGTAATAAAACGTTCAAAGTGTTTAACGGCGCTAAAAGTTTTAAAAAGCATTAGAAGTAAAGGCTTAAAAAGCATTCTTGTTTGCAGATTGTGTAAAGCTCATAATGTGTAAAAGTCCATCTAACTTTTAGGGTACTTCGGGAGCACTCTAGCTTGGTTTGACTGAGCATATTGTGATCTACGTGGTATTTTTAGGCCTAGCCACGTTAAGATTATTTTAGGGAGCTAGAGCAACTTTTAGGCCGGTCACCTTATTTTTGTGTGAGACCTCTATTAACGCATGCGTTGCCGCTGCGAGAGGACGATTGGATTAATACTATAAGCTTCAAAAGGATTTGTTAGTGCTGCGAATTTTGCGCTAAGACCAGACTGGGCAAATAGTGTGAGCCTTTCAATGGTGTAAACAGTAAGGAAGTTGCTAGTAGTTTGAAATGTAATTATGCTAGTTTAAAACTGGTTAGGCATTAATTATTTAATGCTAAAGTTTAATATATTCTAGTAGTTTGCACCCGTCCTTTTCTTGCTGTTTATGAGAAGCAAGGATGAGTCCCAAGTTAAAATTTAAAGATTCGGCTCGGAAAACTGGTCGCGAGTGGGCAGAGAGCTTAAATATAACTTTAACTCAGGAATTTGTCAGTTCAGAGTCCACAAGTTTCGAGGTTTGTGACGATAGCATTGCTAATGAAATCGTTATTAACGAGGCCATTACTGACGAATATTTCACAGTACCGCCAACTACGCTGTTGCATAAAAAAAATTTTAGGAATATTTGATTCTACCATTGAAACAAGGGTAGCGTATTTAGAGTTAAGCTAAATTTCACTGCTTATGATGTACCAGCTGACAAGCAAGTGGCTGGATTACTACAAGCATTGGAGTTATGGTTCTGCACCAAACTTAAGGTTTATTGCGGAACTTGTGTGCTCCGAATGCACCTGCTACCAAAACGTTAGATGAAATTAATGCATTTCAAAAAAGCGAACAACAAACAGGGTAATCAATTGCAATGTGTATTACTGAGCTTAAAAAATTAACGTTGCTTTGTAATTATGGTGCCACTGAGGGCACTAAATTGGAGACTTTGGCAATACTAATACTCTGAAGAAGCTTTTGGCATTAGATCCTGCTAAAATGACAGTTGTCTCAGATTTAACTTTGCATTGGCGCAAGAACTAGTTGAGAAAACGTGTCAAGTTTATAAGTACTACTGTTGTGGCTATGAAAACACATGAAGCCATCTGCAGGTATAGAAACCAAAAAACTTCAGCCTGCGTTGTCATTGGACGCCTCAGCTGTGTTTGTAGAGCTAGCAAACGTGGATGGGGCAGCACGGCACCCTCACCCCTTAACCCAAAAACGGTACAGACTGGCCAGAAAAAGAAAAATCATAACTATAACAGAAAGAAAGCACAGTTTTTAGAACAGTCTGTAAATTCAGACGCAGAATTCACTGATGGTGAGAAGGTGGAGAGTAGGGGTCGGACGAATGATGAAATAACATATTCGAATATTCGTCAAAAAAATATTCGAATATTTGTTCAAATTTTTTGTTTCTTGTTTGGGACGAAACCATTGAGCATTCTAAAACAAATGGATCATTCCCACTACAGATTGGTTGGGAGGACTGGCAGGGACTCGACAAGCCCACAGGAAAACTTAAAAACCAACTCAAAGATTAAAAAAAAATAACCTAAAATCACACGGAACTTAATATTCGAATATGCTCTTAACGAACGAATATTCGTCCGACCCCTAGTGGAGAGCCTTTACTCAACTTGATTCGTAAATAAGTGGATTGTGCACTGTAAGTATTTCTCTGACATTGAGCTTAACCCCACCAACATTACTTAAAATAACGTGGTTGGCACTGTTGTCAGGCCTATGGGTTCTTTTAAATTAAACGTTACATTTAACAATCCAACAGTGATTTTTTTTTAGTGATTTCGCCAGGAGAGTAGCTTACCCTCCTTGGTCAAAATTGGGTGTATGTAGGGCATGCCCTGTAACTCTGGCGTATTAGGTGTAGGATGAAGTCTGAAATCTAATGATTAGTTCAGGAGGGGATTCTAAAGCCAGTGGATTGTTGTGCCTGTGCTACTGTGCTTGTGTTCAAGCATAACAGGGACTTTAGAATTGTGAGTAATTATTCGGGCACAGTAAACCCTCAGCTGGAAATAGAGAACCATGACGTTAGGGCTGAGGATCTGTTTAGTCAGCTTACGGGTCTCTCCATAATCGACTTTTCTGGCGTTTTTTTGTAAATGAAGCAAGATGAGTCTGAGGCACCATAGCTATTTCAAGCTGCCATAAGGGAGAATTGTGGAGTTTTTTTTCTCAGTGTAATGCGTATTTTTTCCAGGCAAGTAAAACACGATATTGCCTTGAGCACATCCTCTGTAACGAAAGCATCCATACCAAATGTTTGCATGGCTGCTTCCGGCCCGGCCATAACAGGGTAGCTGATCGCAATTTGGTAGCTCTTAGCGCAAAAATTGCTCGAACATTTGTTGCACGATAATAATAAATTGGAGGAATAATAGTAAATCTAATAAAACTAAACAATCAATATTTACTTCTGAAGTTGTACACTTTGTGTGTAATGTAAACATACTATAGTTAAATTGTAACACTGTAAGCACAGAACACACTTGGTGTGTTTTACTATACTTTATGTACACACTGGTCAGTGGCAGTTGAAAAAACTACTGTCATTCAGCAACAGATTGAGTCGGGCTCAAAATGCTCCGATTCAGCCAGAAAATCATCTGCCTTAGCTGGTTACCTTTTTTTGGCTGTATTTGTAGTCCTACACTGCTTTTTATGTCTTGGTCCATATGGCTCAAGGTTTGGAAGCTTAACTTCAGACGTCAGCCAGTGATTTACTGCAAGAATTGAGTTGTACTTTGCAATGGTAACATCGTTTTCGGAAATCCTCATGAGGGCTTCCAATGTCTGACAATTAAGAGACGATCTCCAGTCTCCCATTGTTCTTTTCATTGTAGAAAACACTCGTTCAACTGTCGCAGATGAATACGTCAACACAAGGATAATGCTTACTAGATGAAGTAAGTTGGCACACATTTCTTGCTTTGCAGTGAAAATAATTTTCCACAACTCGGAATATGCAATATTTGCATGATGTTTTACAACGTTGATTTTTAGTTGCCGCCATTTGCTCTGTACCTTGGTTGTATCGCATCCTTTCTTTGTTAACTCCGCTGAGAAGTGGCGAATTAATGTACCAATTTTTTCACTAACATAGTCCGAGAGAAGAGTTGTGCTATTCTTTGGCCAATTTGCAGGATCCAAGATGCAAGTGCTTGTCAGCATATCGTTTTGAATAAAGTCATTGAATCTTTAATCTAGACACTCCTCTGGTGTATTTGAGTTGCGCTGCGTATTCGGTGTGACCGGAAGTGTTGGTTCTGGGCATGCTACATAAACAAGCGTTCGTCGGCTTGTGGCTCTCGCCCGCTTGCAACATGTAACCTGCCAATTGTGATATGTACATAAAAGAAATAGTAACTTAAATGAATTAAATAAGAAGAAGCAACTAATTTCTTGGCGTGGTTCCTATTTATTACAACACGGCAATTTTAGCAACGAGGAAAATGGACTGTCTTAATTCAAGTATGGTTTTGTTGTTAAAGCAAACACCTTACATAACTGACATTCGCGACACACACCCTGGTTCTTTGCTCTCCTGACTTTTGCTGTTTTGCTTTGCTGTAAGGCCTCCTCGAAACCTTTGGGTGAGTGATTATGAAATTGGAACTGTCCAAGATCATCTTGCTGCAGTTGGGGTCACCATATGTGACTTTGGAAAGCTTAAATTGACGATTTTGGGATTGTGTTTACTTTTTTGTGGTGGCAGCCATCTTGGAGTGACTTTCAAATTTGTGAGGGTTCAATGTGTTGGTTCAATACTCGGCAGTGACTTTTTCCTTGTTACGAGGTGTTTGTGCTTCTGTTTTTCATTCTACCGCCGGAGTTCTTTTTTCTCGTTATCGTCTACTTTTTTTTTTTTTTACTGCTTAAAAGAGAAAAAAAGGAATTTAAAACTCAACCAACGATGACAGATGTTGTGTGCATCCAAGATGAGGAGGCTGCTTGTAACCACGATGGTACACCTGATCATGTTAATTTACGGCATAGCAGACGACAAACTACATACTTTGACTCCTTACAGTCACCTTTTTCCTCTGGAGTAACTCAGCAGCTACTACATAACTGTGGTCTAAAGGAAAGCACTCCAAAGTCTCAGGAGAAACTTAACGAAAACTGTGACTTATCCCAATTACCCAACCTGCACAACATCTCCTCCCGTTTATTAAATAAACTAGAAGACTTCAGCCTAGAAAAGGACCTTGATTTGGCGGACATTAACTCGAAGGTCGAAGCAATTCCAATGAAAATCGAAATCGCACTTGAGAAAAAATTTTTGTTCTTCAATGCTTCGAAGGATGGTCCGCAGAATTCTTTAAACTACAAAATCGCATCCTTGAAGAATACGCAATGAATCTTTTCAAGAGGCTGGAGACAAAATTAAAGGAAACAACTGCAGACCATCATCCAAACTCGAATATGTGTGAAGACAAACAGAAAAAAGGCCTTGACACAGACTCACCGACTGAGAATACCTCAACAAATCTCCCAGATAGTGAGAGGGACCTTATTATTAAATTGAAAGTCTCTAAAATGGGAGAACTTCAGGTCAGATCGGCACATGTAAACGTCAGCCATATTCCTGGTGAGCCTGAACCAGTGCCAGATATTATCTTAACACCAACCAAGCTGAAAAACATCACCTTCAATAGGGGACATGGAAGAAAAACACAACGCAAGCGAGGTGAGAAGAAAAATTCCATTAATATTGACGAGGCGAAAACACAACCCACTAAGGATGTTGTGCCTAACGTAACTAGGCTTTGTGATGTGCAGAACGATACTAAAAACAGGAGAGTCAGCACAAATAATCCTCCCTCACAGGTCTCTGACAGGAATTCCTCGATGGTAGGAAACCACAGGCCTAATCAAAATGGAGTCCAAAACACAGCAAATGCTTTGCAGCAAGATACTGATGACCATGGAAACATTTGGGACAAACGTTCAACTATCATCGGCGACTCAAATGTGAGAAACCTGCGCGGCAGTGTGCATGAGGAATCACGTACCTGGACCTATCCAGGTCTGACTGTCCAGGGACTCCAAACAAAGCTCCCAGAGATTACCAGTCATTACGTAGGAAATGAAAACTTCATCTTCTGCATTGGAACGAACAATATTGGAAAAGACTCTCCGAACAGAATTGTCCTTTTCATTTCGGACTTTGTACATTCCCTACGTTTGGCTTGCCCTACGGCCAGCATAGCGTTTGTGGGACTCTTCCCTCGTTTGGGATTCAAAAATCGGGAATCTGATATGGCAGTCATTCATACAAATTCATTGCTCAGACGCCTGTGCGTTGACATGAATCTCACTTTCGTATCAATTGACGAACATATTCTTAAGGACAACACCCTTCTAGCACGTGACCAAATTCACCTCACCCAGCGGGGAAAACTCTGCCTTTACCAAGAAATGAAAAAGCTGCACACACGTCAGGAAAACCATCAGTGATAACTGGGAATATCCCCATCAGTTCCGAGTGTTCTTCCATACCATTGTGTACATTGTGTAGTTTATCATGTATCATGTTGAATGCGCGCAGTGTTATTGCAAACTTAGGATGTTTTCTTGATTTGGTGCGACGAGGAGACTATGACTTGATTATGGTTGTTGAGTCCTGGCTCCATGAGTCAATTACAGACGCGATGATTGCTGATGTAAACCATTATGGTGTGGTTCGTAGGGATCGGGGAAGTAGGGGTGGGGGGGCTGCTGATACTACACCGTGTTTCTATTCCTCTTGTTGTTGTGACGAACTCAAAGGATTGCGAAGGTATTGCCATCACTCTTCCGAATCACGAAATTTCTATCATCCTCTGCTATCTGCCGGATAGTAGAATAGACTAGGACATTATAAATCTGTGCAATTTTATAAATGATTCCATAAATTGGGAGCATTCAACTGTTATTTTAGGCGATTTTAATCTGTCCACAGTTGATTGGGACAGATCACATGCGGGGGATCCACACCACCGCCTTTTTCTTGATTTTTTCGAGGCTTTGGGCTTCATTCAGTTAGTAAGCGAGCCAACGCGTGGTGAGAACATTCTGGATTTCATTTTTACACACGATGATAATCTAGTTTTTGATGTAAATGTGGGTGCACATCTTGGCACGAGTGACCATTCTATGGTATCTTTTCATTTAAATACTTATCTTCTGGGAAATTCGGCGACATTGCCAGGAGCTGAGTCGGTAATGCGGGGCAGACTCGATTTTACCAAGCTTAAATCTTCTTTGAGAAATATTAGCTGGGATCATCTGATATTCCATGTCCACTCTAACATTGAGCAGGCTTGGTCCTGTTTCCAAGAGATTTTTTCGTCTCATATAAATGCATGCCGGGAAGTTCCAAGGGTGAATTGCCATAGAACTAAAACAATACCACGTAGTATTTTAAAATTGAACAACCGAAAATTGAAACTTTGGAAGAAGTTTAAACTCTCTCCTAGTACCGAAACTAGAGAAGCTTATAATAATGTCCATAAACTTTACTCAAAAACAGTTGAAGGGTGGCAGAAGGATCAGGAATTAAAGGCGATTCGTGTTGGTAGTCATTCAGCATTATTCAAACTTTACCGTCAGAAAACTAAGACCACGAGATTTCTTCCGCCATTTAAGGTTGGGGATAGATTCATTACTGATAATTCTGCAAAGGCTGAAGCCTTGAGCTCTATTTTTGCTTTAAATTCTCTAACCGATGATGGAAGTACCGCTCTGCCAACTGCCCAGAATGCACATTGCACTGACCGTTGTACCACGGTCCTCTTCACCACTGCAAATGTTTTAACAGCAATTACGAGGCTCAAAAATAGTTTTTCGATTGGACCAGATGGGTTTTCTGCCCATCAGCTTAAACAGGTCGCCAATGAAGTTTGTTATCCACTCGCAAAACTTTTTGGTTTATCCTTCGATCAGGGCAAGGTCCCAGAAATCTGGCGAAATGCGAACATTGTACCTGTCTTCAAAAAGGGCTCTCCTTCTGATCCATTAAACTATCGCCCAATTTCTCTCACATGTGTAGCATGCAGATTAATGGAATCTACTATACGCGACTCCATTCTTTGCTTCCTAGAAACTTATTCAGTAATTAAGTTAGACCAATTTGGATTTCTTCCAGGTAGGTCATCTACCCACCAGTTACTTTCTGTCCTTGATTTCTGGACGGAAACACGTGATGTGGGCGGTCATTGTGAGACCATCTATTTCGACTTTAAAAAGGCATTTGAGTCTGTAATTCACCGCAAACTTCTTCAAAAGATTTGGGGATGTGGAATCGACGGTAAGCTTGCGGTGTGGCTGTCGGCTTTTTTAAGTAATCGGTCTCAGCAAGTTATTGTGGAAGACACACGGTCTAAGAGCATTTCGGTCCCGTGTGGGGTTCCACAGGGCTCGGTACTGGGTCCACTCTTGTTTGTCATTTATTTAAACGACCTTCGTTTTGAAAATTTAACCACTTTTGGTTACAAGTTTGCGGATGACATTAAAATTGGTGGCACAAACACAAACGAGTTTGCCTCACCTGAACTCGAAAAAGAAGTTGAGGAAGTTGTGTCGTGGTCTGTTCTCTGGCAGCTACCTCTCTCCATTCAGAAATGCCATTCTTTTTTTGTTGGAAATGGTAAACCAAATTTTTATTACTTACTAGATAATGTTCCTCTGCCTTTTGTTGACGAGGTTAAGGACCTTGGCATCTGGTTTACTCCAGATCTAAAGCCATCACTTCATTGTAGAAAAACGAGTGCCCTTGCCTTCCGCCGTCTTGCTGTTGTAAATAGATGTTTTACATCTGGGGATGTTGCTACAAAAGTATGGGCTTTCAAAGTTTTCGTTCGGCCCCTACTAGAACATGCTACTCCAGTTTGGTCGCGTTTTCTTTTGAGCGACATTGATCGCATTGAACAGGTCCAGCGCTGCTTTACCAAGCGACTCCCAGGTTTTCGCGACTTAAGTTACTCTTTACGTCTTGAGAGAACTGGGCTTGAACTACTCGAACTTAGACGATTGAGGTTCGATTTAATTTTAACCTATAAAATTCTGCGTGGCCTTATTCGAGTAGACCTCCCTTTTTTTGACAGGGCATCAAATCTCCACGGTACGCGTGGGCATTCGTGGAAGTTGGCTGTACAAGGTTCCAACCTTAATTGTAGAAAATCTTTTTTCTCAGTCCGGGTAATTCCAATTTGGAATGCCCTGAGTTCTTCAACTGTTTGCATGGAGACGGAGTCGGGCTTTCGACGCATGCTCTTAAAAGAGCCCCTAGCTCATTTCCTTAAAAGAGGACTTTGAGTATGGTGAAATTCAATCCAACTCTTGTGCGTTCCCCCCCCCCCTTTTTTTTTTCATTCGGTGCGGTATTAGTGGCTCACACCCCTTCCGTCTACCAACCACCATACGTGTGGTAAACTATTTTATTATTTTATTATTATTATAGATGAAGTTGGATATTGTTCATCATTGACATTAGGCCTAACCAACGTTAACCATGGGCACAAAGTACCGTTTTGAAGAATTTTGCGGCCATGCCAAAAAATGGGAGACTTATACTGAACGCAATATTTTGAAGCCAATGATGTTCCTGGTGATAAGAAACGGGCCATTTTCCTTCCTACGTGTGGCTCCAATATGTACTCACTCTTGCGTGATTTGCTTACTCCCGATAATTCCTGTAAGAAAACCTACGATGAAATTAAGACTACCTTAACGCAGCACTACTCGCCTAAGCCTTCTGAAATAGTGGAGAGGCGTACCTTTGATTTGAGGAAACGTTAGGAATCCGAGTCTGTTGCCGAATATGTAGCAGAATTACGTAGTTTGAGCCAGCATTGTAATTTGAAGGAAAAGCGGAGGAGCAAATACGAGATGCTTTTGTAAGCTGTTTACAGTAGCTGACACGCTTTACTCTCTTGAGTGGGCTGTTTAAAGTACCTAACTCGCTTCTCTCATCAAGCTAGTATCAATGACAGCTATATCCAGCAATAGCTGTATGCCGAGTTGTCGACGCGCCATTAAGCCTCAATCCCCCCCCCGAGTATACATTAACCTTTGATACAGCTGTAAAGCTAGCCACAGCATTTCAGTCTGCAGCCAGGAATTCGAAGACCACTCAAGCTACTGCGTATGGTGAAAATTCGTAAGGTGTTTACAAGGTCATGAAGGACAAACGTCCAGCAAATTCAAGTTCTTACAAGAACAGTGAAATTGTGTGCTACAGGTGTTCTGGTCCACATAAAGCAAATGTTTGTAAATTTAAAGATGCCAAGTGTCACTCCTGTTCAAAAGGGGGGCGTATGTCTAAGGCCTGTAGGGGTGGTAAGCCTTTTGATGGTAGACAACATGTTGTTGATGCACAAAATGAAATGGAAACTGGTGAGTACAACATGTATACAATTCAATCTGATGCAGATCCTATGTGTGTATCAGTTTGTGTAAATGGAATACCAACTACCATGGATCATGACACAGGTGCAGGTGTGGCACTATTAGCGAATCTAAATTTAACGCCTTGTTTGTGAATGCTACATTTAAAACTTCAGTGTTGCCGACTGGAGTTTTTTTTGCGTACGTACAAGCGGGATGCAATTCCACTGCGTGGTGTTGCACTGGTTGATGTCAAGTATAAGAATGTGGGTAAAACCCTACCGCTGTATGTTGCAGTCTGGTGTGGTCCAGCACTTTTTGGTAGAATTGGATAAATGCTTTTTTCAAATTAATACATTAACATGCATAACCTTGAAACTAAGGTGGGCTCTAGGCTACAGGGTTTACTCACAGATTTTTAGACCTGGGTATGGTAGAATAAAAGGTGTTGCAGTGGGTTTCATTGTTGAGAAGGAGGTTAAACCCGTTTTCTTCCGGCCCAGGCCAGTTCGTTTTGCCTTAAAACAGAAAGTTAATGATCAATTGGATAGGTTAGAAAAGGAAGGAGTTGTAACACCCATTCGTACATCTTCATGGGGCATCACCAATTGTCGTAGTGGATACAATTGATGGTGGCATTATAAGGTGTCAATTAACGAGGTTATTACCCCCGATAAAGTTCCTCTTTGCACTGTGAAAGAATTGTTCACTAACTTGGTAGGTAGACAAAAGTTCACTAAAATTGACTTATGTCATGCTTACAGGCAGGTTGGGTTGAGTGAAGGTGCTAAAAAGCTCACTACTAAAGGGTTGTATGTGTCTAAGACCATGCCAGAAGGTATTTAGGAGGGAAATGGAAAAGTTGTTTGCTCATGTTCCAATGTCTGCTGTTTTTCAAGATGACTTGGTCTTAACTGGTAATGATGCTCATTATCTTAAAAATTTTTAGATATTGCTCTTAAAGCTTTTCAAGACAGTAATTTAACTGGGAATTTAGATAAGTGTAGGTTTAGTCCAGTTGCCAAATGCTGATTTTTGGCCTAACCTAAAAAAACTGTCTGCATGAAGTGATTTTGCGCAGAGATGTTCTACAATATGTCCCTACTCCAAAACATAATGATGCCACCTTGGCACCCTTGGGGAACTCAAGATGGTGTCCAAAATGGTGACAACATACCTAACGTCTAAACCGTTCATCAACATAATTGGTAACCATAAAATTAACCGGTTACCAATTATGTTTTGAATAAAATTTCATTCAAAAAAAGGTTCGGTGCATATTTTTTGTAAAATTATTCTTTCTTGCCGAAATTCGTTATTTAAGTTAATTTAGGCCGTTAACGCGTGTTACAGCTGCAGTACCCGTTCTAATTCGAATAAATGGACGAGATTAGGCTGAGATGAAAGATGAAGTTGTATATTTTCCAACAAGGGTAATTAAAACCATTTATATTAATTAGGAGCTAAGCTACGATAGTTTTTCTACGGTGTAACGCTGTGCATCACTAGTTCTATCTTTAAACTGCCGTAACTTACCTTCTAATTAATACAAATCGTTTTAATTGCCCTTGTTGAAAAATATACATCTTCATCTTTCATTAAGCATAATTATGTCCATTTATCCGAATTATAATAGGTGGTGCAGCAGTTTAAAGATGGAACATGTGGTTCCATCATCTTTCATCTAAGCCTAATCATGTCCATTTATCGTACTTGAACGGGTACTGTAGCTGTTTACAGATGGAACTTGTGGTAAATTAGAGAGAAAAGCACAGCGCAACATAAGTAAACTGCCGTAGCTTAGCTCCTAATTATATAAATAGTTTTAATTACCCTTGTTGGAAAATATACATCTTCAGCTTTCATCTAAGCCTAATCACGTCCATTTATCCGAATTAGAACGGGTGGTAAAGTAGCGAAAAGCACAGTGCTACAACGTGCGTAAACTGCTGTAACTTAGCTCCTCATTAATATAAATCGCTTTAATTATCCTTGTTGGAAAATATACATCTTCATAGTGTTGGGCGGTGCCCGGAATTTTTGTGACTGTGCCGGTACTAGCCTAGGTACCGCGGTACTCGGTATTTAACGGTTCCTAAAATTTGACGGTACTTCCGGTACCAACGGTATTTTTTTTAGTAGCCTAATCAAACTAATTAAGGTTGGAAATGAATCATCAATTTCATTTACATAGCCCCTCCCCCCCTCCAAAAAAATACACATAAAAAATAATCACCAATTAGGCTACTGTACTTTGAACTCAATTTTATTTTTCTGTTGTTCTTAAGCTGGTTGTAGCATCAAAATTACACAAATTTGGCTCTACTTTTGTGCATTGTTTAGAATTCCAATATTACCATTGTTGATCTTTAACTGATTATTACACTGCTTTGAGCCCTACGACACAAGGACTGACTGAACTATTGTTATAAATTTAGCATTTTTTTTCATAGTAAACAATACCGGTATTTTAACAATGTACGGTATTTGGTACCGTTGCATTTTTGGTACCGCGGTACACCGTGAGAACCGGTATACCGCCCAACACTACATCTTCATCTTTCATATAAGCATTAATCACGTCCATTTTTCCGAATTAGAACGGGTACTGCAGTTGTAACGTGCGTTAACGGTCTAAATTAACTTAAATAACGAATTTCGGTAAGTAGGCTTAATTTTACCCAAAATATGAATAGAACCTTTTTTGAAGGAAATTTTATTCTAAACATAATTCGTATCCGTTTAATTTTCAATTGGATGAACGGTTTAGACGCTAGAGGCAAAAAACCGTTTTTCGTCACCAATTTTTGTGTGGGGGGGGGGATTGAGGCTAAATGGCGCGTCGACAGATAGGTCATGAGCGCCAACCTCAGTCACAGTGGAGTGGACCACCAATTGTGGACGCCATCTTGAATTCCCCAACGGTGTTATCGTTATGTTTTAAGTACGGACATATAAAAAATCTCGGCGCAAAAACATTTTGTACAGACTATTCTTTTGGGTTTTTGGGCTGGCTGCCTGACTAGTTCATGCAACCTAGAGTTGACTTTATGGGTTTTCTCATTGATTCGTCAGGGATTCATCCTTCTGAGTCAAAGTTACATCTATTAAGAATGCACCACATCCTACAAATGTATCGGAGTTAAAGTCGTTTGTTGGTTTGGTGATGTATTATGCTAGATTTATCCCAAACTTGTCAACCATGTTACCAGTTTATCTGCTCTTGCATAAGGTTGTCAAGTGGCAGTAGTGTTCTGCTCAAGAAGTAGCTCTAGAAGTTTTCTGCTCAACAGGTGGAGCTACCACTTAAGGGTAAACTGAAAAAATTGTCGTAATAACCAAATTTTGCCAAACGCTAATATTTTGTACTGGAAAATAAAGTAACACTCCCCTAGAAGCTAGATGAACCTCAAATGTAACATCAGAAATTCTAACGGTTGCATAATTTCCTACGTTATTGTTGCCACCAGTTCACCACAGAGGTGTGCACCATAGCATAACAACTGCCCCTGTTTCAATGCCGACGCTGAAACGTGAAATATCTTGTGAAAGGCCTCCGGAAAAACCGGTGATAGTGCATACTTCTACTTGTTCAGAAGCCAACACAATGTCTAAATTTGCAGGCATTTGAGCATGGGACAATTTCTGGAGAAGAAGCTGCCAACTTCATTTTCTTTCAGTTGGATTAATTTTGCCTGTTCTATAGAAATTTATATGCGTGTTTATTCTCTTATGTTATTAATTCTGGGAGGGGTGGGGGAGATAAATTAGTATGTTTTGTGTATCAAAATAATTTGATGGTTTGTAAAATAATACGAACTTTAAGCTACTAGTTAAAACAAATCAAAAATATTATTGCTAATTATACAGGGGGGAAATAATATACATATTATCTGCAAATAGAAGAATTTAACAGAAGCAGTCGTCCCCTACTTCTGTGTTAGTGGGGGCGACTGTAGTATATGTGGTTCCCACCTATCTTGGTAGGCTCTACTCATGTTTACTATACTGCCTTTGTGTAGGTTGCATCTATGTACCACCCACTCATGTTAATAGTTGTATGCATCTTGTTTCTTATATATAGGTGCTGTGCTCATTTAATGACGCTACCTCTTCAACCATCAAACTCACGTGTGGTCTTGTTACTTAGCTCATGGCTTAGCCACGCAGCTCTTCGCATTATAGTTCACATATTACACATACTAAATGAAGAAAGTCGTATGATGAATGTACACAACAACACATTAAAGCAGCCGAATTCCAAGCAGAGCAATTCATAGAGAAAGTTGTTATTACAAGTTTCAGTAAATTCAAAGGTAAATTTAAACTGGAAATGTGAAAGCTTGCTTGTCAGAATGGAATTCTAGTGAAGGGGAAGAGGATGTAGTGTTTTTTACAAACTTACCACGAATGGGAAATCCCTTAACCCTTTAACAACCACTTTTTTCCACAATCCTACCGTTTCATTTTTTTTTTAACTCCCATATATAACTTTGTCAGTCGTGGGATTCGAACCGGTATTCAGTTGGTTTGGAGACGACGACGCTAACCACTGGGCTGTGCTTGCCCGCTATGCTCAGGGTCCCCGGGGACCCCTCACATAGCTTGGGCGCGCACTTGGACTCTGTTTTTTCACCGACTACGCCGTATTGGCTATCCGGTTGGCAAAGGGTTAATATCTGAAGGACATTTTTAGTTTTAGTGATGAGTATGTTTTTAGTGTTTAAAAAAAGTCGGACTAGACCAGCAAAGTAAAAAAAAAAGTTTTGGGCACAAGATCGCAAAAACCAAGGAGTAATGAGGTTCTTGTTCTTGCTGAGAATTTGTGCAGTGATAAAAGCGCTATAATTATTAGATGACTAACATACTCGATTAACATATTTTCAACTATATTAGGCCTGAGAAATTGCTTAGAGCTGGGGGTGATTGGGAAGTTTGTGGTGGAGCCCTTCCAAAGTTTACTTAGTGCCCCCCCCCCCCCTCAAAAAAAGAAGACACTGTTTTGTTATTGCCAACAGAGCCTTCCATGAAACACCATCGCACACTAGAGCCAAGCATTTAAAATTGAAGCAATGAAATGCTGTCAGTGTCCACTACACAGAGTAATAACTGTTTAGTTTAAATGGTTCGTGAAAATGTGAATCATCGTCCAACGACATCATACAGTTGTTAGAGATCCCTCCACATGAACTGCAGCATTTACGTAGTTCGAAAGTTTTTTTTTTCTCTGAGTGAGGTATACACATCGTGTAAAGAAGAATAATCTTCTTCTGTCATACCCAACCACGAAAGTACATGACTTTTGCTATTCCAGCAAATCTTGTCCACAATTTTCACTTCGTCGAACACAATTACTATATCAAAGCTTTTGACATCGTTCTCCCCCTTGCTGGTTTTTTCGTAATTGAGTGCGTTGAATGTGCGACATTTGCTGTTTTAAGTAAAGTAGCGTTTCTTTCGTCAAACCAGGATGGCTCAGTCATTTCTGGATTAATGACCTCAACGTGTCGGTGCTGGGAAGTTGAAGTATGCCGCTTATCAAAGCGTCGTACGCAGCCCTCTTCTCGGGAATATCTTTGATATAATACACAGTTAGGCAGAGAATTGCTGCGTCAGGCCCAGGCAGCCTCTTTTGCAAGGTATACGATAGTGCTAAGAAATACAGAAAATAAATATTTAGAAGGATAAAAAATGTTGTGCCACGCCATGCAAAATGTTCAATTTACGAGTCGAAGCAGATCGCATTTGGTTAGGCCTGCTAGTTGTAGATTTTCTACGATCTTCATGTTCGTTGGTATTTTGCTTTTCTAGGTCTAAAATTGCCAGAATGAGGGAATCCTGGTCATCAACAAAGTTAGAGCCTGGCACAGGTTTCATTGGCTGGGTGACCACCAGTACCTTGACTGCTTGCCGGAACTGATAAGGGGCAGGGTTGTCTCGCATCCCTTCATTTTGCCTGATGATGCAGAACAAGTTTTCAACTTAATCTTTATGTAGTCTGCTTGTCATCACAAACATTATTTTAGGTGGAAGATCAGGCTGACTCACACTGACAGACTTCAAAGAACCTTTACCTGCCCCCACGACTGTACTTGCAGTACTAGTTTGTTTTTCACCAATCTCATCCCACAACTTATTTTCTTAAGTAATCTAGAAACTAGAAAGTCTCTATGCAAGAATTTCTTGGTATTAACGTGTTTATCTTTCTTTATGGATTTGATTGCTCTGGAATTTGATCAGTCAAATAATGAACATCCATACGTGTAACAAACTCGGCAGTGTATATACCTTCCTGCGGGAGTAGCCCTAGTGAACAATAAACTTACATTAGCGCAATTAAGTACATCAGTGCAATTAGTACAATGCGAACCGCTTCGTATTAAGTTCCACAAATTTAACTATGTTTCCACAATCCAACTTACCATCACTTTTTTCAGGTCGTATTATTCATCTTGTTCTGAGCAGATTTCTCCAAATGAAGCACATAATAATAAGCAAATATTGTGTGATATTTATATGGTTTCTCAATTGGTTCATCCAGACCTGCACCATACAGTTTACGATTATCACCACTTAAATCACACACCGTGTCTACTACAACAAGTCCAATGCCAAACAAATAGTTAATACTCTCAAGTAAAGTGCTCCTTAGCTTTTCAGCAAGTGCAAAATCACAAGAATAAAAGTAGCCAAGCGGCTGCTGCCACTTA
>JAHWFP010102725.1:4862-15819 GCA_023313725.1 Lithobius niger | reverse complement strand
ACATGAATGTTCGTGACATCTTAGAGCAATATAAACACTTCGTTACGGGAGGCGCAATTTCCTATGGAAAGCTACACTCGGCAAGCAGGGTCGTATCACGAGGGCACGAGTTTGGAGGGCAAATGGGAAGAAACGGGTTTATTACTACGGTGGCTCATTGGGACAAACACCAATTTTTTTTTTTTTACATACACAAAACTTTTTCGTGAAACCGGAACTTCGGCGTTCCAGCACCGGATAAGACACATTTCAACCTAGGACGATATATGGTAAATTGGGCCGCACAGGTAGCCATCTTGTTCCGGTTTTACGCAAGTTTTGTGTGCGTGTAGAAAAAAAAAGTTGTTGTGTGTACCAATAACGTATCGTACGTTGCGATCACGCAGCCTAAAAAATTGGCCGGCAAACAAGAACAAAGAGTGCGAATTTCCTGAAGGTGCATTGTGTTAGCTAACATTTGCCACATCCGGTTTGTAAAAAAAAAAAAAATACCACGAATTGTTCCGGGAGTTTGCGACCGCACAATGTTTATATGCTGTTACCTTTGAACTCAAATTGCGTAACTTGCCTCCCACCGACCTGCCTGTTTTTGCGCGTGCCAGGAAGTTGATGCCTGTCCACATTTCATTGTTTAATAAGACTTTGACGATGTTAAATCAACTGGATTGGAGCCAGAAAGCCAAATCCGTAGCTTCTCTCCCTGACAACTTTGTGACAAGTGATAGACTGAAATTACTGGTTGGCAGCAGCAAACTAAATTACAGGTTGGATGTCAAAATACGATGTGGGCTAGTATAACTACACCAATATCCTAAATACTAAACATTGTAAACTTGTTAACAAGACGACGACGAAGACTGGAGACTTTCTCTCTATATATTAACACTGGCGATAGCCATTAACACTGGCGATAGCCAGTGTTAGTAAGGGTCGACCTAGGATCGCTGTGTTAAACTATCAACTTTGAGAGCTTATAACTCCGTCAAAAGTAAACATCTTTAAACCAAATTTGAAATCTAGCCTTGACTAGTTAAAGCCTGTGTGCAGTCCAGAAATTGTGAAATTCGGTCGAGCCAACTCCGAGATACAGACAGGGGCCAAATAGACAACTTCTTGTTCTGCTTCTTCTTGTTGTTGTTGTTCTGGGGATACTTTCGTCTGTCCTCTCGACAGGTCAAACCATTTGTCCTATAAAGCTGGTTCTTTGCTCATTTTATAGGTATTGCTGTGGAGATGTGCCCTCTCCATAAGGCCTTTTCTAATTGGTCAAGTGGTTCAGGGGTTACGGAGCTCTAAACGACCAGATTGATTGTTTTACATTGTTTTAAACATTGTTATTATGCAACAATGCCAGTTAGCAAACTTTTACTGCAAGACGTAGACTGAAGATAATTAAAGGACTTGTTTCTATTATTATACTGGCAATAGCCAGTGTTAGTAAGGGTCAGCCTAGGGTCTCTGTGTTAAACTCTCAACTTTGACTGTCAACTTCACTGTTTCACAATTTAGGTGCAATTCAAAAAGTAACACGAATTAATAAACAAAAACGGAACGTTAAATGTTTACAGTAAGGGTCTAAAAGTCAAAACCTAAAAGGAACACGGACAAGCTTTGACAGTCAGGGTCTAGGTGTAAAATTTTGTCAGTAAGAGGCTGGTAAGCACTAGACCCTTACTACCCGGTGGTCAGCAATAAATATTTGGCGAAAAACTGTACTTCCTCCTACAAAGACCCATGTGATGATCCAGTTGTAGTATGGTATACGTTTCCTGCTTTGCTTTATGTTGAAAATTATTTTTTGATTTAATAACAAGACAGCATATTCGCAGCAGAGCGCATTAATTTGATTATCCTCTGCCATAAATCTGCGAAACATAATAAAAAATTCTAAAGCAGCAATAGACAAAATGCCAAATCTTCACAAGAAAATTGTGCTCTTAAATTTCCATAACAATATTCTAAGAACAAAAAAAAACCTGCTGCAACCGTTCATACACACGTTCTGTCCAAGACTAGAACTAAGCTAGCCACCGGGTAGTAAGGGTCTAATGCTTACCAGCCTCTTACTGACAAAATTTTACACCTAGACCAAGTTGACCAAGTTGTCGACGCGCCATTAAGCCTCAATCCCCCCCCCCCCCCCTAGACCCTGACTGTCAAAGCTTGTCCGTGTTCCTTTTAGGTTTTGACTTTTAGACCCTTACTGTAAACATTTAACGTTCCGTTTTTGTTTATTAATATATATTTTGCTTGGGAGCAGACTTAATGATGATGAGGGATTATTAGGGATCAAGACTAAAGAAACGAAGCTTCAACAATCAGCAAGAGGGCGAGCGGGTTCATTCTTGCCACGGTAGCAAAGAAAAAGGGCGAGCGGCCGACAATGAAATGGATATGCGCTCTAACAATTAGAAACAAACTAAAAATTTTTTTTTACGGTTCTGTCCGTTTTTAACACGTCCTCAAGCAAGTTGTGCCTTGTTGGACGTTTCACTTGCAACTTGACTCATAGCTTTCTTGTACTATTTGTAATTTTTTTTATCTTTTACCCTTGATAACGGCTTTGAGGTGAGCCGAAACGTCGAGTTTTTATGTACATTTGTGCACTTTCCTGGCTTTTATTTTATAACACTCTTTCTCTCACCTCATTTCCGTAGGATCTGGCGTTTTGTGGCGAAGCTTTTACTTCTGGTTAGAACATGGGCGGTATCTGATCCCCTTCGAACCGCTAACTTTCGTTCTTGATTAATGTAATGAAAACATGTTTATGAAATGCTTTGGCATAGTACGTCTTGTGTAGGTTTAAGAATTTCACCTCTATATAGCGTCGCAATATGAATGCTCCGTCTTTCCCCCATTAATCGTTTGGGGACCACTGCACTGTGACTGAGGTTGGCGCTAATGACCAAGTTGTCGACGCGCCATTAAGCCTCAACCCCCCCCCCCCATTAATCGTTCCCACGGGTTCCGAAAACCAGTCAAATGGATCCTTGTAAATCTTGGGCTTTTGCTCCTATTTCTACTCTTTTTTTTTTTTTGTGTGTGCCTTCGTTAGTACTGTTTTACAATACTTCACAACGTACATAGGATATGACATGTGAAAGAGCCAAAAGGTGTTCAACTGTTAAAAATTTCAGTTAGTTTGCTGCATAACCTCACCAGCAGCTCCGGCTGTCTTGAGTTTTTTTTTTTTTTAGTATTTTACCTTTTAAAATTGTAAATTTGGTTCCGTTCGTCGTATTTTATTGTATTTTAGGGGCCTTTGTTTATTTTTTCTCTTGTTTTAGGTGAAGAAGACCTGCAGTTAATGCTAAAAATTAAATAGTTTTTGTGTGTATGACAATTGTGGGTCCTTGCTTTATCAGGGATCAATCATCAAACCGCTCTACTTCACCTGCAAATTAATGTTTTCTTCAAAAATGTTTACACAATTTGAGATGTATCGGAGTGCTCACTCCCCCGTTATAAAGAAGAAAAATAACAAGAATAAAGGGCAAAGGCTTTAAGCCATAATAAAGCACTCAAAAACCTACAAAAATAAAATAAAAAATTAGAAAAAAACTGTAGAACCTATAGTGAATCATGGAAGACCGACAATAGGGGACCATGAATTGCCAATTTCTGTTGGCAAATGTACTGTGCAAATCGGCAACAAAAATAAAAATCAAGTTACTGCGTTAATAACAACGTTCTGGGTAGTGAAAAACAGATAAAAGAGTTAGGAGATACTTTGTCAAAGGACCTTAAAGCATCTAGCCTCAAAAACGCCGTTGTGTAAGCAAGTAGCATCCGCGCTATAATGGTCAGATGGTTTTTTTCGGTCACAGAACGTTCTTATACTTATTAGAGCCTTTAAGGTCTACGTTTGACTCATTTTAGAATACGCCTCATCAGTCTGGTCTCCTATTTTCTAAAATACATTGAGCGACGTTTTACATAACTGCTCCCTGGTCAGTATAATAAATCTTACGAGGATTATTTAGAAGTTATAAATCGACCTACGCTCGAAATGCGTCACCTAGTAAATGACTTTGTCCTTACATACGGTACTTTACATGATTTGTGCAATATAGACAGTAGCTGAATGATACTTTTGCATTCGAGGGTGTGAAAAAACTAGAGGTCATCCACTAAAGCTTGCAGCTAACTTAACGAAGACTCACTGCCCCAAGTATTTCTTCTGTGACAGAATTGTCATTTTATGGAGCCATCTGCTTCCAATGTCGTTCTGGCACCATCCGTAAACATTTTCAAAAGGTTATTAAACTAATTTGACCTCTCGAAAGTTGTGCATGTGTAAAGTGCAAATATCCAAATGCTGTATGCCCATTAACAGAACTACTTTTTTTCCTTTTCTTTATTCTATTTTAAATGTTTTAAACACAGGCGAGGTGTTAGCGATCAAGTCTGATCTAGTGATCAACTCTGATCCTTCCTTTTTGCCTACTGCATTAGTAATTAATTATTATTATTACTACTACTAGCAGTTTTGCCCGGCTTCGCCCGTTTCGTCCGTGGTTGTTTCCCAGTTTTCGGTCGGAGTGACCTGAATGTTGACTGTGACAGGCAATTTTTCTTCCTATAATACTCTCCTTTTCCTCCCATCCTCTTCCTCCTTTCTTCCTTCCCAGTTTCCTCTCATCTCCCTGGCCATTTCCACTACGTCCCCTCCTCCTTTTGCTAGATTTTATAAAAACTGAATCGGTCTCCATCCCAAACAACCCGAAAAAACATACCCTTTAGGTCCAGTTAAGGGTTAATGGTAACAGACGCACTGCCCCCCCCCCCCATTCCTAATCACTATAGTTATTATATCATTAGAATGCCAATAGCAGAGATAACAGACGCACCACTCCGCTCACAAGCATTTCCCGTTGAGACCCTTGCCCCGCCCCCACCCCCACTCCCAGTTTATCGCTTTGGCTTCAGCGATCCGTACCGTATGAAAAATGACTGTCCTACGTGCATGACGTCATTTAACGTTTGCCGCTGAGATGACCGCGCAGGGTAAATTGTTAGTCGAGGAAACAATGTGCCAATTTCAACTACTTTTCAAGGCAACAATGTACCATTTTCAACTTCTGGGAAAAGAATTACACGCTTGCCCGTTTTCAGGGGTTCTTTGTTGTCATTTTTGCTATGAGACTCTGTTTTATAATGTAAGATCTAAACACACGTTAGTTGTGTCGCGTCAAATTAGGCAACAATCATTACAACAAACTTCACATCAGTTCAATTGTCGAGGTTGTAAACAATTGTAGCGCGGCGCCATAGCGTCAGTGTCTTCTATCTTGAAGCATAGTTGGGCACATTTCAGGTACTTGGGGAAAAATAAAAATGCGGTACAAAAGCTTAAATTGTGTTGAAATCGAGAGCAATGCCCCACCTGACAAAAATTAACTCGTGTAGGAATGCCAGCTAAGCTACTTTCAATGCAAAATCTGACTCTCAATAACGTTGTAAAAGTGTTAGCTAGCTAATTCGCTCATCCCGGACCACTGCACTGTGACTGAGGTTGGCGCTAATGACCAAGTTGTCGACGCGCCATTAAGCCTCAATTCCCCCCCCCCTCATCCCCATGTTAAATGCCATAGGGTGATTATTCATCGATACCGAGATAAGGGGGAGGTTTCCAGCTATGAAATTAGACGAATGGGTGCAGTACAATACGAACTGCGTACCTTTTATGGTTTGGAGCCTGGGGCGTAACAGGGATGGCGTGGGAGGGCGAGTAAGTACGAAAATATTGTTAAGACCATTGTTAGTATTGTCGGCATCGTCTCTCATTGGACGGCCAAAGTTCGGACAATGAGAACGTGGATACTGACGTACCTGCCTAGACACACACTAGTGCATCACGATAAATCTGAAATTATATTCATGTCCAATTCACGAAAAATAAACCAACTGTAAAAACAAAGAAAAATAAACAAAGCCAACAACTGGTAAAGAGGGCACTAAGTTTAGAGTGGTTCGGCCCTTCAAAGGAGTGATATCAACACACCAAAACTAACTAAATAAAACAAATCACAACAAAATTAAAACCAAACCAAAAACCCATAAAGAGGTGACTAAGTTGAGAATGGTTCGGCTTATAGGCAAAAGGTAGTAGCAAATTGTGGAAAACCAATTTCTTGTTGGCGTGGCACTTTATAGTACACATCTGTACGGTAGTGGAGTTGAGCCAATACACAATTTAAAAAAAAAAGTGATATTATATCAAAAACCAAAACTGGTAAAAGGGGCCGCCAAGTTCCGAATGGTTCGGCCCTTCAAAGGAGTGATATCAACACACCAAAACATTCGCAAACTTAATCGCACCGAAAAATACGTTGGACGGTAAATGAAAACTTGAACATTGCTATCGAAAGTAGCAATGTTCTAGTTTTCATTTAACCTTTGAATTATTAGGCGGTGCGATTAACTTGGCGATTGTTTTGGGGTGTTGATATCACTCCTTTGAAGGGCCGAACCATTCGGAACTTGGCGACCCCTTTTACCAGTTTAGGTTTTTGATATGATTTATATTACTCGTATATGGCCGGTTTTAAAGAACATTGTTGTGATTCCGATTTGCATGAAAATACTGCGACATCACTGCATCTGCCAATTATTATTTAAGGTTCTTACAAATTAAACACCACTGTTAGCAGTCGCCATCTCCCAGTCGTCCTAGCCTCCGGTATTTCCAGTACGAACTTCAATCGAATAAAGATAATCGAAATTCCCACTGCAGACACACAAAGAGACCAAAAAAAAAAAAAACAACTACGACGTAAAGATTATTATGAGACCAGCAATTTCTTCTGCTTAGACATGTACGTGCATATTCTCACATTGTGACGGATAGGCCCCTCAATGCACCTGCCTGTCGCAGGGCGCGTCCCATCTAAGTTAATGCGCATGCTCAGTTGACGTCATTTCCACCACTGGCAGCCTCACGGCGGCCATTTTACGTAATTCTGTTCGATGTGTGCTGTTTCATAACGATTGCAACCTGCATTGGATCTAAAAAAAATAACCACTCACTTCAAACTCTAGTTTAATGCTAGTAAGAAACGCGCAAAAGTAAATGCACTCAGTGCAGTAAAACGTAGCACGGGACTGTAGCACTGCTCGATACGTGGTAGCAGGATCGATACTTAACAGCCTTGTTGAAAGGACCATCCCATGGTCCAGATGGTCGGAGCCTTTCAACTCAACTATAAACGGCACACACCGGCCCGCACGCTACGCAAAAGATTGGCGGCAGGTAGCGAACTTTGGATGTAAATTGTAAGACAAAAAATAATAATAAAATCAACTTCAGGGAAATTGCTTTTAAGACAATACCGATTTAATGGCAAAACCAAATTTCACTACATTTCATGCATTTGCCTCCTACTCCGTACTCTCATATCACCCTTCCCCCAAGTGAAGACTATTCTTCCTCGATTAGGAAAATGTGTAAAGAAACGGAAAAAAACAAAAATAGTAGTTTGCCAGCAACGGTAAATAATGAAACAAACAAAAAACCATTTAAACGACGTTGTTTTTATTTATCAAGATATAACCGGTTTCTTTTTTTTTTGTTTTGTTTAATTGTTTTGATTCAAATTGATAAACCTACAGCTAAAAATTACCACAATTCTACTTTATCCTCCCCATCTACCGACTGCAAAAGCAGTTTTATTATTTTGTCGTCGCCCCACATTTGGAAGAAACTGTGTAAAAAAGACCATAAATCCCTTTTAGGTAAATCACTTTAACAGTAACCCTCCAGCCAAACTAAACAAATTTTTTTGGTACGCTTCAGCCTTTTACATTATGCTCTCCCTCCGCCTCCTTCTCCCCCTCCAAAAGAAAAATAAAATACCATTTTGTCTTCTGTTACGTTATTTAGAAATAAAATAGCAGGGAACAACCCAAAACAAACCTGCTAATACTGAGTAAACAGTAAAAAAAAAATGCTCTGCTGAATACCAGAAAATGTAAATGTTTTTCTTTGGTACAGAAAATAAAATTTTTTTTAAAGACTTGTATGCCACATATAACAAAAACTTTGCTCCTCTGCTTGATTGTCTTTAACTTCCTACCCATCTAACAAATGTTAATGCAGGTTTTGCCTTGTTTTTCCTCATTTGAAGAATAAAAATGTGAAAAAAACCACCAAAATTACATTTGCAGTGCATAAAAGTAATTAAGGCTGTTGTCTAGACTTGCCGTGTTTAAAGAAGCAAAAAAGTTAGGTCTAGATAAAAGCCTTATACTCTATTGGACTACAACGGAAAATAAAAAAAAAAAAATCATTACTTAAAGTCGACACACGAACAATTCAAGCGCATGAATCCTTTTTAATTATAAATTAAGTTCTAAGGAGTGTGAAATAACACATTGAAAATGTTTATTTTAGAATTTGTAAACATTTTCGAATGAATAAAAAAAATCTTTACCAATTTGGCATATATGAGCACAATTTTAAGCTGACTCCTTTTTATTCGGTTTTGCTAGCAAATCTACACCAGTATTGCCTTAAAAGTGGTTCCCTCTTCAGTTAAACAAAAGATCCCTGTTTGTTTGTTTTTTTCGTTTGATATGGCAACTTTAATCACGCTAGCATTTATTTATTTCTGGTTACAAACACACTAACTACACAAAGAATATGAATTATTGTTACGCTATGTGACTTTTCGAAGCATCACCACAGAAGCTGAGTATGACGTAATATCATGGAAAGTTCTGATATCTTCACACGTTATTCAGCTGACACTAAAGTGTAAGTAGTTTGCACATCGCCTGGCTAAAAGCAGTGGTTCCCAACGTTTTTCAAACCGCGATCCCTCCCCCTGAATTTTTTTTCCCCGCGACCCCTCTCCCAAATAAATTTCTTCGCCCATCGGTTTAACAACTATGGGGTCTAGGGAGGAGCCACGGGAACCTAATGCTTTTTTTTTGCATTTTAAGCATTTTAAACTTCGTCATTTGCTCATAAAAAAACTAAAATAGCCCTCGTATTTTATAGAATTATACAAAATACATTATAATCAATAATAATTATAATTATTAATTATCACATAAGAAAGAAATATCATTTACATTTACATTATTAGAACTTCCGAAGTATCATAATTATCATAATGTGATGGTTGTAGTTGTTTTTCGGACACTAGTTCACGAATGTTTGGCTCAATATCACTGACTTTTACTCGCAGATCTGACTCCACGTCCAGTCTGTTTCTATATTTATTTTTTAAGTACACAATCTGTGAAAATTTTTTCCTACAAAGGTTACCTATTTGAGCAAACATTTGTCACAAAGTCACGCCAACAAAGTTGTTTTAGATTTAAAAGATTAGTTGTTAGAATGGAGAGATTATAATTAGAATTAGATTTTAGAAGAGATGAAAGTTCTTTACAATTAATTAATTTTATTCACTAATGAGTAAAGTTCAGGGGAAAAAAGATTTTAAGATTAAAAGATTTTTTAAAAGTAAAATAATTTTTTTTTCTGATTATGTATTGCGACCCCTGAGAGGACGCCCGCGATCCCATTTGGGGTCGCGACCCATAGGTTGAAAACCACTGTCTAAAACGATGTGAGATTTTCAGTTTAAAAAAAAAAATTACTGAGTTGTTAATGTCTTTTTATCCATCTAAATTGGTTCGACGCACACTCTATTGTGATGTTTTCAAACGAAACATGTAAAATGGCCGCCGCACTGTGACGTCATGCAGGCACTAACGCAATTCCGGAAGTACACGCCTAGTCACATTGACTCATGAAGAGCGTCCACTCCAGCTCCGTGCTGTAAATGGGTTCCCAACTGCATTTGCAGGAAGGAGGTCGCTGGTCTCAGTAATACTGTCGGTCTTTCATGACTGACTTAGGGTCACTAGTTCCTTTAAAACTTTTTATTTGTGGAGATAATGTTATTTGCCGTTGGTTCCAGTTAGTTTCATGATTGCCATCTTTTATTGAGCGTTTTTAATGATTACTACTTAAGGTATGGAATTATTTATTATTTTGTAAGGTATGAAATTGAATTGTATGGGTTTACATCAGAATATTTAATAAATAGATTACAGAAAGTGCAAAATAAAGTAGTGAAAATGTTTTTCGGAAAAATAATTAAATCAACTGAGGAGGTTTAAAAGGAAAATAAAATACTAAAGGTTAAACAGTTACGGGACTATAGTGGTGTTAAAAAGAAATATTATGACCTACACAAGCAAGATATAAGAAAAACAAGCCAAGCATTGCACAAACATACAAAACGCACGATAGGCTGAGGAATAAAACACAAATATTTAAAATGTCAAAATGGAATAAAACATGCGGACAAAGAAATAAGGCTTATTACGTACCTTATTTCGTAAAAGCCTTATTTGTACGTTGGTCTCATCACGTATGAAAGCAACTGTAATGAACGCACCCTTAAGACTTACTTCGTGGAATGGAAGCAATGAGACCAGTGGCCCACACCATGTCCAACCGTAGCCGAATCCTATTTTTCAAAGCATTTTTTTCATCCCTCCCGTGTTTAAAACATTAACCTCCTCCATTTTTCCCTTCTCTCCCGTTTCGTCCTTCTGTTTTTCGTCTTCCTTGATTGTTCCTATGATTTGCTCTGTCAGAGGAGAGCTCCCGAGAGACAAGATGCTCCGCTCTACGGGGTGTAGAATCTCCGTACACAATTACCGACATAAAGGCTGCGGCGCCGGCGATCAAAAAGCTTTTCCACGATGACATCGTGTTATCCTTCAGTGCACAGCAATGACACCGAAAGTATATAATAATATGCTTGGATCTGTGCCTAGCCGGGGGTTTCAGCCTTCTGCTTAGATGGGTTCTGCGAACGTTGACGGGGGCGTTTGCAGGAAGGCTGGCGCATTAGCGGTTGGCTGTGGTCAAATTGTTTATGGTCCTTGCTGAAAAGGAATCCAAAATATCTCCCTTCCTGGTTTGTTTAGCTTCAGC
>JAHWFP010102724.1:54836-71254 GCA_023313725.1 Lithobius niger | reverse complement strand
TTGTTTTGCAAATTATAAATGCACACAAAATACACATGCAGCCACTCACACGAAAAAGACTTAAAATATAAAACAACAAACACAAACATAAAAAAAAAGCCTGTATAACACACAAATTAAGCGCACAAAAACATTCACACGCACATGCACACACATAAACATTAACATTTCAAACTCAAACAGCGTTCACTTTATGACATAACCATTGAGTAAAAACAGTCCTTGTTCCCTGGTATTGGAGTTCAAATTATAGTTCGCTGTGTTCTAGTGAACTCTAATCCGTTTTTATTCGTGTACCTTCACAGCTGTGAGTATGGGGATACGAGCTCTAAATCTTTTTTTTCTAAACGGCGAAGCCGTTTTTTGTTCAGTTAATATAGTATAGTACGCTTATGTGGGATGAGATGCACACAGCAAAATTAGTAAAGTTGTGGTGCGATGCACTATAATGATAGAGGGCGAGCAGGTTCATTCTTGGCACGGTAGCAGCGGCAGGGATCGTGTGGAACTAAGAACTGTTTTTTGAAAAGATTTTATGTTTTGTGTTTTTAAGGGTTGGGTGTTTTCATGTACGTTGATTGGCTACTGAAGACCAGTTCTGGTCCGAGCTCCCTAAGTAAATAAAATAACTAAACTGATGATTGTTTGGCTTGCAGTTAAATCCCTTACTATTAATATTTTTAACCTTGGGAAGACACATTGTGCAGGAGTTGTTGCAAGCAATGTAAGAATTATCGGGGATGGCAGCCCAAACAGCGGTGGGTAATGTGCCGGTTTATTTTTAATTAGTGGCGAAGGCCCACGTCTTCAGTGTGGACTGAACAAAGAGGCTACATATAACTAAACGGAAACTAAACACTGGAACAAACATACGCCCATTCAAATAGATATGATACGTAGCTTAAGCCCACTTGAGAAAAAAAAGCTAAAATAAGAAAAAGGCCAGCAAACAGCAGTAGTAGGTCACACCAAAAGGCAAAGAGCCTAAACTTAGCCGAGTGAGTATTACACCTAGATTTTTGAAGAGCATTAAATGCAAATGTAAATTTAAAATAAATTTCTGTTCTTTCCGCCTACAATAGGTCCTAAGCCTGTTGTATTTGTTTTCGAATGTTATTAGAATGTGCGGAGGGGAAATGTTGGCATGCAAACTGAATTCCACAGGTGTATACTGTTTCACGTTTTCTAACCCAAAACAGTGGGTTCTGACTGAGCAAAGGGAGAAAAAGAGTATGGGTATCATTTATTCCTACAGCTCTTTCCAAACAAATAATGTGGCTCTCTTTGGTTTTCCTGGCACGCGATCACTGGATAGGTTCACAGATTGCCCCCAAAAGTTGGTTCGCTCACACTTGGAATTGTAACAAAACTGGAAACATTAAAAATTGTCGGATTCAAATCCCAAAGGACAAATCCCAAAATATGTGAGGTGCTAAGGGAGTTGACGATAAGTTTCGAGTCAAGCCCAATTCCTATTCACTCCTTACTGCATAGCTAGGGGACTATGCACATAGCA
The DNA here is from genome assembly GCA_023313725.1 of Lithobius niger. Classification (NCBI taxonomy): domain Eukaryota; kingdom Metazoa; phylum Arthropoda; class Chilopoda; order Lithobiomorpha; family Lithobiidae; genus Lithobius; species Lithobius niger. The sequence goes on along the minus strand of JAHWFP010102724.1, from coordinate 69,738 downwards.
TCACATATTCGGTATCGGCAACAAGGTTTCCATTTGTACCGACCCCCTCGTATAGCCTCCAGAGTTCCAACTTGCTGGATGCAACTCCAAACACCAATCGAGGAAGTCTTCTCCAATCTGGGCTCTTATACCTGCTGGAGGGGGCATCCCGTCAAGGTTTTACTTCACGTGACTAGCTGACTGCATTGATCCGAATTCAAACACTGGTTTTAGCAGGTGGACTCGCTCGCTGCGTAGCTGTTGACGCTCGGCCAATTCCCGTGTTTAGGCGGCAATTGGACGGGAGCGCATCAGCTAATGCAAAGGCAAGGCGCAACACGAGGTTGCGTCTTACCGTACATGTAAGCCGTTACAGGGCGAGCATTCTACACCAACTTGTAAAAACCTGAACCACTAAATTTCACCCGTAAAAAGTAATCCGACTTTTCGTTCTTATCACCCGTTTCATTGTCAATCTTCATTGGCCATCAATATTAACATTTTCTTAAGATCCGTACCTCCAATCAGCCCACGCTATTTTGTGAAACGCTTTTAGACATCAGGCCCAAAAGTTTTTCTATATCAGGGTTTTCTATCAGGGTTTTCTATCAGGGTTTTCTATATCAGGGTTTTCTATATCAGGCCCCAAAGATTTACAATGCCCTACCATTTCACTTAAAACCATCCGATCAGCTCATTGTTTTAAATCGAAGGTACGCGAATGGATTGTAGGGCTTGCTGACTTTGAATCCTTGTTTATTATTAATATTTAATGCACGGTGGTGACGTCACGCCAACACATCCCAATGCTAAAAGTGTAGCCGTTATATACGGTTAATCTGAAAACCCACACACGTGACCGTGGGTTAATTTTGATAACCCACACTTTTTCGATAACCCACACTTTTTTTGATAATCTAACACTTTTTCCGCGCTCCACACAACCACTGCTCTACCATGTGACATACTTTGCAAAACTACCGTACACAACACAAATTCAACCAACATATATAAGCACATTTGCAACCTGCGACATTTATCGTATTAACACGAAAAAAAAAACCTCGCGTAGGCTACTATGCTAGGACCCCACCCGTGCAGGAATGGCCCAATCCGCCAACCTTTCGCTTCCGACAGTACTAAAACTAGGCTACCGACACTTGTAAACACACCTAAATACACCTAAAAAAATACGATACTCACGCGAACAGCACATTTATAACCTGGCGATATTTTACGCACTAACACGAAGAAAAAAAAAAAAAACCTCGCGTACGATGCTAGCCCTCCCCACCCCCATCCATGAATGAATAGTTCAAGCCGAACCCCCGACAACCTTTCGTTCCGACGGTACGAAAACTAGCCTACTGACACCTTCTAAACACACTTAAAAACCCACGAGACTCAAGCGAATAGCGCATTTTATACGCTATATCTTATTTAACTAATAAAGTAGAAAAAATACGGTTTTACCTACTGGGACTGGATATAGGGACGTCCTCGCGTACGTGAGACTTTCGCAGACAGGAAGTTTAAACCGGAAGTTTGAGTTCAGGAATTTACGTCATAATTCACAAATGAAATTTTCAAATAAATTTTTTTTAATCTCAAATAACTAGATATGTTGGCTCGACGTCACACCTTAGCATTAAAACACATATCCGTGAATTAGACCGGGTTATCCCGAAATAATTAATCTCTGCTCGAAACGGAACAGCCCAAAGATCTAGGGGTAGCAAAATTTCGCCTCCCCTCGATCTTTGGACTATTCCGTTTCTCGCAGACGATCAATTATTTCGGGATAACCCGGTCTACATCACGGATATCTATTACTTAATACCCTTATTGCTTTTGTATATCTATCGATTGCTCGACTGGTGTAGACTTGTATTTGACTTACTTTTTTGTTTATATTTTAATCTGACATATTTTCATATTATTTTATGCAGAATCTGTTGCCAACTATTGATTTTTAATTACTTTCTTCGTTGGTTCTGTGTTGCACACGAGTTTACTCTGCAACGCAGATTTACACTCTCACAATTTCGTTGCCATTGTAGCTGTTGAAATGCTTTGGAGTGCAATAAACTTACTTACTTACTTACTTTAGATCTTTTTAGACAAAAACGTCTAACATCGTTTTCTGTGTGTCTAACATGTGTTTATTTTAAAACACTTCTTTTTACAGTGTTTAAAACAACAGTTTTTGTCCACAAATGAAACAAGTACAAGAAATTATTTAAACACTGTTGGGGTATTGTACCATAACACGCGACGTACTACCAATCACCACCCGGACACGCAGACATAATCATTAATCAACTGCATAAGTTTCGCGCACAACCTTCGAGGCTGTGTAAAGCTAAAAACCAGTCCACGTTACCATAAAAAAAAAAGCGGTGGTGCGGGACAGAAGAAACGAAAGGATCTAACAAAACGAAAGAAAGATCTGACGTAACGACAAGTTCAAAACAATTTAAGGATTCGAGCAATCTAACTAGATACGTACGGGAGCGCAACAAGCAGCAACCGGAAATTGCAAGGAAAGGGAATGTGATCAACTTCCGGGATGAAAAGATTAGTAGAGCAGGCGCCGTCTTTTCCGACTTATTGCCGGCACCACGTATTTTCGCTCACGGTAATCTGTAACAAATTATTTCCATCTCGGTGGCAGGACAAATGAACATTGTCGTCATTTTTATTAATTACGTGGCAGGGTTGCTGATTTGTGAGCTATAGCAACTGTTTGAAGCAAGCAATGCTATATCTTGGGATCTGACTTGCGACGGAGAGAAGAAAAGTCGGCAACCGTGAAACACGCATTCCCGTTAGTTGATCACCTGGACAATGTCACATCCGCAGTCCAGCATCGTAAACAGATCGGTATGTTAGCGTGGTTGTTCGGACAAGCAGGCAACAGATACTCAGGCGACATACACTTTGGTGACGAACATTTTTATGTCGTTTCAAAACTTAAAAACTTAACACTAAAACCTACTTGTCAAATAAACAAAACGATAAATAAATAACTAAATCATGTGCCCTATTAAAAGAATTATTATTTTTTGGTTATAATTTTACTCACTCTTTAAATTTGCTTTTTTTGTTATTTATTTTAGTGTATAATTTTACAATATTAGCTAGGAAATAAGTGTGAGGGGTGAATGTGTTATAATTAAGTAAAATATTAATGTTGATATGTAAAATAATTGTTCAACTGTAAGTTAATTGTTAGCACAAACAAGTATACTAACACTTCGTGCTACCTATTATTTAATTTAAATAAAAAAAAATTAGACCATGGACTCTTACGCTATCTACTTTGGATATTTACATTGGGTACTAACCATTGGAGCCTTAACAATTCAAAAATAGTGACAGAAGCGTATGAGGGTCGGAGGGAAACGGTCACATAAGCGGGGGGGGGGGGGGGAATCCGGGGAAATAAGTTCTGGAATAAAAGCTGATGGAAAAAAAAACCGTGGGAAAAAAGTCGGCACTGAGATGAGCGCTTCCGCGTGTCATATAAAGGTTCGCAGGTGTATGTATGTGCATGTGCTAAATGTGCTCGAGATGTGCGGTGAAGGAGGAGTTAAGGCCGAGGCATTTCTAGACATTGAGGCGTTTGTTACGCCGATTTCAACTAGTTTTTTTTATTTCAATAATTTTCTTTTGATGTTTTAAAAGAACACGCAGTTCCTGATTTAGGAACGTGCGGAAGGTCTACCCCACGTCGCAAATCCTGAGGCCTGGGGGGAAGGAGGGGGAGCTCTTATCCATCAAAAACGCAATTTTAATGGTTATTGACTTCACACAAATTTGCCCAAATTATCCGTTGTTTTAATTCTGAAGAAGAATTACAAACAGTTTGCACAAGAATGACGTAATGACGTAAAGAATGACGTAAGGAATAACCCATCGCAGCAAGAATCCGACAATGCAACTTCAACTGCGGTTATAACAATCTCGTTAAAAGAATGTGTTAGCCTAGTTTCTGCTTTCAATGATAAATAAACACGTTATAATTTACATTTTGTGTGTGTGTTATGAACATTAGCACGGCTTATTAGAGTTCGTTTGCGCACTAAAATTTCAGAAAATTGGACAGGACGAGCAGGCGGAGGCAACGGAGCGGCTAACAATGTCAAAATGTTAGAATGCTGCAACATGTAACAATAGGGTAACAATATGCGAGGCGCACAATATCGGATTATAGCTCACTCGAACAAGATCAACGATTGTTGGGTGCCGGGAAACTAACACTGTCGTTGTTTGAGTTAGCTAGGTCGTTGTGGAGAACCAAAATTAAATGGTCTTGATTTTTCCTTAAATCTTCAAGTTTTAAACCGTAGGATGAAAGTCTGAAATTTCGAGGCCTCAAAATTGGGCGGCCGACATGACTGAGTGACTTATTTACTTTTTCAATGCGGGCTTCGGGAAGCCAGTTGAATTGTTTCCGTGATTGTTGTCGCGATACTGAAACAATCCAGAATCAACTACTCATCGAGATGACGCATGCTAAATCCAGAAATACGGTAATGTGTTGCCATCAAATAATAATCATGGGACAAACCTTCGCCGGAACCTAAACATAAGTATCCATTTCTAATGTTCCGTTTTTTTCGAAAGCAAAAATCGGTGGACAGTGGACACATATAAAATGGAAGCGAAAAAATGCCATCAAATCAACTGAGCAAAAATAGGGCTTCGCCGTTTAGAAAAAAAACGTTAGAGCTCGTATCCCCGTACTCACAGCCCTGAAGGTACACGAATAAAAACGGATTAGATTTCACTCAAACGCAACGAACTATAATTTGAACTCCTATTCGCAAAACGTAAACCCACAAACACACACAAAATAGACGCCATAAACAACAAAACGCTACAAAATTGAAAGATAAAAATGCATACGCAAAATGAACACAAATTATACTTCAAATTATAGTTCGTTGCGTTCGAGTGAACTCTACTCCGTTTTTATTCGTGACCTTCAGAGCTGTGAGTATGGAGATACGAGCTGTAATGTTTGTTTTTTTCTAAACGGCGAAGCCGTTTTTTGCTCCGTTAATTTATTTGGGGTTGGGGGGAGCTGACCACAATTTCCCAAAATATACCTATATATACAGGGTGTATCACGAAACCCGTTACAGTGCCATAACTCGAGAAGTAATGAAGATAGCTTAATGCAGTAAAAAATTGACTGATAAATTCGCATGTGGACAATCCAACGCCAATCTGTTCAACTTTGTGGGGTCGCCCCAAGGGAAGTTTCAGGGGGGCAAAGAGGGGTTTTAAAGAAATTTCAAATGGAAAGGGGGATCGAGTGATACATAATTTAAAAGGTCTTGTCAAACCAAGCAACTTCTGAAGAAAAAGTTTTTTGATATTGTCAATCAGTGAAGGGAAACGCCAAAAACGCCAAAAAGGCAACACAATGGAGTGGAAAATCTCTTTACATCATTCAATTTGATGAAAGTTTTAGCCTAATTCTCGCGTAATTTATGGTGCATGGCAAATAAAGACATCGTTACTTCCTTATAGCTAATAGAATTCATCGACGTAACTAAATTAAATAATAACATTTGATCGTCGAATTAAAATCCTAAGGTAACACACAATATAAAAATAGTCTCGTCGCATTGTTGCGTGAATGAATAGGCTTATCGTCGACCCAAATTTCCATTAGGCCTATATCTGCTACTTACGAAATTAAAATTGTATTTTTAAAATTAGGCCTAAAAATGAAAGTTAGGCCTAAAATCATGTTACCATGGCAACGTCAAGTTGCTACGAGACGCTGTTGGCTTCATCAACAGCGTCTCTCTCGTCACTTCCCTACTACCACTGATCTATATAGGATACGTTGCGCGTTATGTTGTAACACGGTAACTGTGTGCCTGTAGGCGCACCGTGTTACAAAAAATGAATAGGCTTACTATACAATCCATATCTCCGTTAGCTGCTACTTACGAAATTAAAACTGCTGGTTAAAATTAATCCTAAAAGCTGACAATTACGCCTAAAACGTAAAATAGGCCTAAAGCTAACACATTTTAAACCGACAATTGTGATGGCTATTACTGCTTTTATGTTAGGATAATAGAGATAGCTGTTGTAGTGCATGATAGAGATGTGAGCCTGAACATTGGAAGTGGAGGAACTGTACAGAAGACCGGTGCGACTAGGTAGTCGCTTGTTTAACATGGACTTTTTTTTATTTTTATGTACAACCTGTAGATAGAGAGGGGCAATACCAGTCGAAGTCAACCCAGTCCAAATCATTTTAAAAGGTCTCTGTGGAGGGTTCAAATAAGGACCCAGTAAAGCTGACTGTTGAGATAGATACGTAGTCAGGGAACATACTAACTCGCCCCCCCCCCCTTTAGTTTTGGCGTGTTTATCCAATTTCCGGTTTTTTTTTTAAGACTAACTGTGTGATGTACTTTATTTAACATGAGCAATAGGTCGAAATCTGTAGTGTACGTTGCCACGGTGAGTTGCCCTATTTGCATTGGAATTCTTTTAAAAACACCCCTTTGCCCCATTGTGGCGAACCTACGAAGTTTTATGGCGATGCAACAGGTTTCGTGGATAGTCCTAACCATTCCTGAAAAGAATGCAGATTTCCATAGCGGTCCTTGTTTTTTTTTTTTTTACCCCCGACGGGTCTTAAAACAACCTGGTTTGTCTCACCCCTACCCTCGGTGGGTGAGAGAGGGGGGTCAGAAAAGTCATCAACATTCGTCATCAAGTTCTTAAATCTGCACAATAAATTACGCGAAAATTAGGCTAAAACTTGCATCTAATTGAATGGTGTAAAAAGATTTTCTTCCACTCCATGTTGCCTGTTTTGTATAGTTGCCCCCCTTCACTGGTTGACAATATCAAAAACCTTTTCCTTCAGAAGTTGCTTGGTTTGACAAGACCTTTTAAATGATGTATCACTCGAACCCCCGCCTTCCCATATGAAATTTCTTAGAACCGCCCGTTTGCCCCCCTGAAACCCCCCTTGGGGCGCCCCCACAAAGTTGAGCAGATTGGGGCGTTGGATTGTCCACATGCGAATTTGTCAGTCAGATTTTTACTGCATTAAGTTATCTTCATTACTTCTCCAGTTATGACACTGTAACGGGTTTCGTGATACACCATGTATCACGAAGGTATATTTTGTATAGTATAAGTATATATATATATTTAAGTATGTATATATTTTTGCATATACAATAAATCCAATACTGAGAACAACTAAAACTAACTCCAGAACGCCTATACGAAAGTCTCTTACTAGTAAGGAATGTTAAATTAATTAGTAAATAACTGTAGTGGAGGTTTTCATTAATTTTGTTGTTTTCGATAAATTTTGTGATTTATGTAAGAAATTGATTTATACTATAATTTGTAGACCTTTTGCAAAATAGTAAATGTCTTTTCCGTTAACCAATCGATCAATCGTGTCACATTTGAGTTCTTGAAAGTAAACACAATAGCACAATTAAATTCATATACCAAACATATAATTTTAAAATTATTAAAAAACAAAATCAAATGGCCTTATATTCCACTAAGATAACATGCCCGGGGCTCAAACCAACGAACTCGAAATCATTGCACCAACGTGCCGTTTCGGTCAACTCTCCAAAACCTTGTTGATTTCTCATCGGAAAGAAAACGAAGGAAGACCTTCCATGAGACTTCTAGAACTCAAGAGGCATTTTTCCAGTACTTTTCCAAGCATGGATGCTGCCGTTTTCATTTGTCAGGACATTTCCAGGTTTTCGGCGATGTGAGAGTTAAGGCCGAGTCAGTAACGCTAAACTCGGCTGCTTACCGATCGAAACTTAGGAAGCAAGCCCCTTTAGCACGGCGAAAATAACTGAGGTGTCTGTTAATAAGCATCCATCACATTTGATTAAATGTCTTTTTAAGTTAATGGGATTTTTCAGGGAACAAAAGCAGCGTGAGGGAAGCAAACAATCGTGAACCCTTTCATACAACAAACAAAACAAAACAAAAAAACAAAAAAAAAAACATACGCGAAAGCGTAAAATAAGGCAAAAGCCGTCTCCTTTCATTTTCACCACATTAATGCTACGCTTGGTTAATAATTATTATTGTTCACGACTCAGTCTCACGAAAATGAAAATCTGAAAGGATTTATCTTGTCACCGGCAGAATGCAAAACGAAAAATGTGAGTCAGCACAAACGGAATCCTAAAGACGAGATTTATATTGCAAAAGGAAGAATTACTCCGTAGAAAGAATAGATTGGTAGAAGAAAGGGAAAAAATTCTCGGCACGTAAAGTCATGCTGCCTGTGACGGTATCATTCCCTGCATTCGCAGAGTGAGGCGATAAATACATGTCGGTTTCTGGGCTGAGGTGGTTGATTTTAATTTTAATTTTTATTTTATCCCAGTTCATTTCCATGCTCTTTGTTTTTGTTATGTGGGTAACCATACAGTAATTTATTACATACTACTACTTTACCCCTGGCGTAACATACGCCGGTCTGGCTGGTTCCCGCATGAGCCAGCAAAATACTTTACTAGGCCACATGAAATAAAAAGGGCGTTGATGCCCCGCCCCCCTTCGTCCCCCCTGGAATCCTCCTGAACCTTCCCCCTCCCCCACATTCCCCATTGTGTGGTCCAATTTCCCGCCTGATGCCCTCCCTCGGTATCGCTGTTCTCCCGTGTACCCCCTTCCACCTTCCCCCATTGTATAGTCTGAATCCCCCACATCCCTGGTCCCTCTCCCTTGGAACCCCTGGAGTTTGGTCTTCTTAGGAAAGTAAAGAGCGTTTTTAATTAGAGGGCGCCACTCTTATTCCCAGTGTGGCTGAATTGCCTGTTTCTCCATTTCGATACCAAGTGCGATAAGCCCACAACAACGATCGTGCATGCAGTGATTGTTACTCAACCAATTTTGAAACTATTCAACTCGGTTCTAATAGCCAGAAGCATTATTGAAGCAATATTTCGTTTGTTACTGGGTGTTACAGGGCAACCGTTCACATTGTCGGTCGCCTGCCCTTTTTCTCAGATACTTTATTACAGGAACTTTAAGGTCCGAAACCATACATTCCATCTAACTTATAAGTAACTTAACCTAACTTAATCCTAACAAAAGAGCCCACACAACAACAATCATGGTCCTGTAAGCCCGCCCAAGGTCAAGCCTACCCCGGTGGTCAAGCCAGAGTGAACCTCTTAGCAGACTTTCAAAAGATCAGAACTTCCTTAACTCGCCGTCGAAGGGCCACATCACCCACACCCCCAATCTCGCCCATAAGGGCCAACACCTGCCGCACAGCCGCCCCCCCCCCCCCCCCACAGTGGCACGGAGGGGGAGACGGCGAAACACCTCCCATTGCACACAAGTGAAAAGGCAGTGCTCCACCGACTCCCCCTCACCGCAGGCGCAGCGCGGCGAGGAACACCACCCCAGCCGAAACATGTGTTCCCTTGTTCGCCTTGTTCGCATTACCATCTCTCTTCTCCTAACTTCGTCAGGTCCCGTCTACTTGGGAGAGGAGAGCTGTAGTGCGAACGACGTCTGTCTTGCCTAAGTTAGGGGAGCTCTCTTAAATGTTGTGAGAGGTCCTATCCCTGTCCTCGCTAAAAGGTGAGCTTTTAGGTGAGCTGTGCCCTCAGGGCTAGGGAAGTGGGGTGAAAAGCAAATGCGAACGAACAGCTTTAACTGTTGCTATACAAAAATCTAGGTGAGACTTGGGAAATACCGTGCATGTGTGTAGGGGGTGGCGGAGGACGACGTAGAGGGAAAAAGGGTTGAAATAAATGGGTTTATGAGAGAGGAAGTTGGTAATGCGAACGAACATCTTCGTTTTCAAGTTAAGTGAGTGGTCACCCAGGTTAGGGGAGGAGAGGTTGTAATGCTTCATCCTAAGACGTGACAGTATACCCGCATCATTCCTGGACAAGTGATCCAGGACCCGCGGCCTCTCTACAGACGGATCTGGAGAGAAAAGCCTCCTGCCAACTTCAGCCCCAGATCACCTAGTTTTTAACAATAATCCGAAGATTAAAAAAGTTCACAATGCTGCCGCTGTTATAAAACTTGACACTGCCACCAACGAAAATGTTAAGTCGCACACGTCATCTTCCATGTACTGCAACGGCCAGTGATGGTTAAAAATAAAAATGTCAGCTTTTAAGCCTACTTTCAGCTTTTAGGCCTAAAGCTTTTAAGCCTAATTTTTTTGCTTTTAAGCGTATTTTTACCTGCCGTTTTAATTTGGTAAGTAACAAGTAATGGACTATTGGGTTAGTGAGTATGCATATTCATTCATGCAACACGGTGTCAAGACTTCACCTTGTCGTACCAACGAGGAATCTTTAAACTATTAGACACATGCATGTCATTGCTTAGTGCTGCGGTATAAATACATCGTCTGCTTTATACTTTCATTTTATATATACCGCTTCGCCGTAATACGACGATTTCAGGTTTCATATTCAGAATGCCCATCGCTAGTGTAAACGCCACTTTCGCCGACCATGCTGAGGTGAATTCCTCCAAGCAATATTTTTCAAATGCAGCTAACGAGTGAGGTTAACGGGGAATCCATTTGTTTTTGATGGTTGTGTGCCTTCCTGCAGAGGTTTAATGCGACGATCAAATGTTATTATTTCATTGAGTTACGTCGAAAAGGTTATTAGATATAGAGAAGGGTCGATGTTTAAATTTCCGTGTTTTTTAAAAGTTGACGTGACCATCACCAGCTTGTTGTGCGCTTCGTCGGAAGTCTTTAACTATTCAGGATTCCGAATTTACAATGGTCAGTGTTAGATCGATAAATTCTAAAAGTTGTAATTTCTTCCGTAATATTATTCAAATTATTACAAATTAAAGCTCGACAATACTTTTGGGGGTTTCAAGCGATGTAGCAAATTTCATTTCAATCCTGCCTTTCGTTTGGGCTCCACTCAGACTACAAACGTGCAACCAATCAACTTACCAACCGACCAACTAACAAACAAACATTTCGAAAATTGTTCCCGTTATAGACTATGGTATGCTCGCTTCGCTCCGCCAATTAATTAGCTCCTTTTTTTTTTGGTCTGCAACTAATTACGATAAAGACAATTAGATTACATGATACGACGTTGTTCATTTGTCTCTCAGCCATCCCTTCACCTTTCCTCCCAAATCTTCCCCAAACTTTTACAGTCGCAACTTAACGTCACGGGAGGCTTACTAGCGTAAATAGCGATCACCGCTTGACAAGGACCGCAGAAGGCCAGACAATATGGCGCTGTAAATCGTAGCTTACGCCGGCCCACATTGGAGGTCAAAGATGCCGGCTAATAAACACTGCGCTGTCGCAAACTGCCTAAACAATACGTGTTTTTTTTACAAACCGCAGATGGCAAATGTTAGCTAACACAATTTACTTTCGCGAAATTCGCTCTCTCTTGCTCTCCTTAATCTTGTTTGCCGGCCATTTTTAAGCTGCGTGTTCGCAGTGTACAGTGGCTTATTGGGACACGCAACCACTTTTTTCTACACACACAAAAGTTTTATGAAACTGGAACAAAATTGCTACTGGTGCAGGTGCAGTTTACCATAATTATATGTCGTGGGTTGTAGTATGTCTTATCAAGTGTTGGAAAACCCAAGTTCCGGTTTCATGAAAGTTTTGCGTGTGTAGAATAAAAGTTGTTGTGTTCCAACGACCCACCGTAGTAACGATACGCGTTTCTTCCCATTTGTCCATGAAACTCGTACCCTCGTGATGTAATGCTTACCGGATGTTGCTTTCCATAGGAATATGCTCTTCCATTAAGGAAGTGGGTATATTGCTCTAAGACCAAACGTGAAGCAACACTGGTTCTCTTCCTGCTGTGTTGTTATTTCCAAACGCTCCTTGTCTTCTTTTACTACGTCGTACCTCTGCTACGATGGACTGCCCAAACTACCCAAACTACCCAAACTACGTATTCATTCGTCCCTTCTCTCCCTAACTCCCATCAAACGAAGTATATGTAGATTCTTACTAATTCTCCCCCCCCCCCCAATATCTACAACGCTTCGCCCCCCCCCCCCCCACGTGATTCACTTCTCGCATGGCATCCTGGGAGCGTTATGCAGCCAGCCACGCAGTCACGATGGCGTTTCTTTTCTTGTGATGTATAAGGCAGGTACTGGAATCCTCCCACGCTACGTAGGGAAATGAGCTTAAAACATATTAAGCATGAAGCTGCAAAACCTGATATGTTGTTGCTGGCTTCCCTGTTTCGCAAGGTGTGAACTCTCTAGTTGAACTCCAATAGGTATGGAGCAGTGACATTTGCCGCCATATTGGCACCAGTATGGGTTTTGGAGGGCATAACTACAAGGTGCACTACATAAAATGGAGGGAAAAACAACGGATGAGCGGATTTCTTAGGCTTAAAATAACGTTGTTTTCTTCAACAACAAAAATCGCGCGTTTTTGGTCTAAGAAATCACTCTTCACAGCATCGACTTCAGTATGACACCCTTCTGTTTCTCCCTGCAGTGCCCCTTGCAGCTAACCCATTAAGGCTCCAGCATAGAGTTATATACAATAATACTACGTCGTGTCACTGCTCTATAGCCTGAAGACAACTTCTTGTTTGTGTATGGTAAAGAAAGGCTGTGAGCTCAAATGCCCCCTCTCTGCCTCGCTGGACGTGAGATGCTTGCGTATAAAACTGACTTTCTTTACTGTTTACGAAATGAGACTTGATCACCTGGATGAATGATTTTCTATTTCTTTTTCCCATCTGAGGCCTTTGTGGTAAAGGACAAGCCCTAAAACAACGTTGGTTAAGGTTTAGAAACAAGAGTTCTCCCTAAAGTCGCGCATGTGCGTTGGTGTTTTCCTTTTTTTTTTTATTTCTCTTTGTTTTATTCATTTTATGTCTAAGTAAAGTTGTTTGGGTAGACGCTGTCCCCCACAGTTTAGACACTAAAGTCCACTGTGAGACTTAAAGCGATCAACAAAAACGTCGAAATTGAATCAACAAAAGCCAACCGACCTCAAAGGCTATCGCCTCACCCTTCTTCCCCCACCACGAAGGTGGCGCCACTATCGCCATCTTCGTGCTTGCAGAGCGGGTATAGGCGTGTCCATTGCGGCGTGAGACCGTATAACTTGGGTTTCCAAGGAGACGTTTATTCGGAGTGCGGGATGCTAAAACTTTTATAGGCTATTATGGGCATTCAAAAAACAGGCCATAATTTTAGAATTTCGATTTTGAGAAAAAGGGAAAAGTGCTGCTGCCAACCGCTCCGTTTCAGTTACAAAGAAGAAACGCTTGAGTAACGGGCGACACGACTGAAATCCCCATTCATGCGCATAGCGAGACGTTCCAAATAGAAATTTGATGGGGAAAAATTGCTGAGATGGTCGCCATAGGGAACCAGCGATGTGACACGAAACTGGTCATTTTAAGCATAAAACTCATTTGGTCCACACTTTGCGACGAACAGACGAAGTCTATTTTTCACAGAGGCATTCTATTTGATCCTGGTTGGTTGGTTTAGATGTCCGTATATGGAAGAAAATCGCGATACAAAACTTTCACTACTTGCAGTGACTCATCCTGCCTCAGCTCCTACAAACGTCAATATTGGACGACCTGATGCTGGAACTGATGACCCAGCATCTTGATTCCCTTAAGCTGAGCTTGGATGGCGATGTTAAGTGTGCCCTGCCTCTATTATTAAACTCACACACTGTATTGTTACACTACAATGTATTCAGAAATCACATCAATTGTAAAGCATATGCATTGCCTGGCCAACGTCTTGTTAGTTTTAGGTAATCACAATAATAATGCATTCCAAGCCCATTCGATCCCAGTCCCCCATGACAGTAAGTAATATCTGGCAACCTAATTAGAAATATTCCTCCCCAATTTCCCCAGTCCTCCGCACTTAAATTATCATGTCCTATTTATTCATTTTATTCATCCATCACATCAGTAATTATTAATATCTTGTTTGGTAAAGTCACGGCAGGCTGAGCTATGTATAAATTCTTGCATTGACCATCAAATATAGAACCCAACCAAATGTTTTTTATTAATTATTGAGTTTCGTACATTAAACCATCCCCACACCTTAGTTATACCACGTTAGGGTCGCCCACTCCCCCAAACCTCTACATACTTAGAAAAGCAACTTTAATTTTTTTTTCAATTATTCCAGGGTTACCAGTAAAATGAAAGTTGAGCCTGTGGTCAAACAACAAGGAAAAGTTTGTTTGATTTTTTTTCTTTTTAAAAATGAAATGCGAGTCTGGACGTTGTAGACTAGGTAAAAATGCTAACAATTTTGGTCTTCTGTACAGCCGAAACAGCTGGGAAGACTACAGCAACGACTTTGTCCAACCGTCTGTCCATCTGTCCATCTCCTTTTTCAATACTGGAACAGTACCAGATAGAGACAAACGATTTTCACCATTAGATCCAGAATCCACAAATTAGTTAAAAGGAATAAAAAAAAACCGGAAGTATAACGCGGAAGTGGCTCACAAGCGAACGTAAGTCGCCGACAAGTGAGCCCTTTATCCATGGAACGGTACCAGACAGAGACGAACGGTTCAACCCTTTAGATTCAGCGTCCATTCTTACATTCTCTCCCAAACTTCCATCAAACGAAGCATATGTAGATTCTTACCCAAAGGGAATTAAAAAAGGCCGGAAGCATGAAACAGAAGTGGCGCAAAGAAACCGGAAATGGCCCACAAGCGACCAGAGGTGGCCGACAAGTGAGCCCATTATCTATGGAACGGTACCAGATAGAGACAAACGGTTATCACCATTAGATTCAGCCTCCAAAAAAATTAACAGGGATAAAAAAAACACCGGAAGTATGAAGCGGAAGTGGCCTAAAGGAATATATATATCTAAAGGAAGTGGTCGATAAGTGAACC
>JAHWFP010102724.1:23492-54826 GCA_023313725.1 Lithobius niger | reverse complement strand
AAGGAAGTGGTCGATAAGTGAACCCATTATCTATGGAACGGTACTAGATATAGACAAACGGTTTTCTCCATTAGAATCAGCGTCCAAAAAATAGTTAAAAGTAATAAGAAAAAAAACCGGGAGTATATACTGGAAGTGGCCGACAAGCAAGCCCGTTATTTATGGAACGGCACCAGATAGAGACAAACGGCTTTTCCCATTAGATTCTGCGTCCAAAAATTAGTTAAAATAAATAATAAAAAAAGCTGGAAGTATGAAGCGGAAGTAACCCGAAAGTGGTGGAAGTGGCGGAAATGTACAGAAGATCGGTGGCGACTTGGTAGTCGTTGCAGTAGATTGTTATTCTCATATGATGGTTGAAACGCGCATCAATTTTCGATGCAAGTCGAGGTGGGTGGCTTCACTACCTAGAAATAAATACTGAAAATCCGCTAAACAGCAAAGGAAAAAATGCCTACTAGTATCTCTAAACATAAATTACGCAGTAGTAGGTCGTCCCAGATTACCGTCGTAAAACAGGAAGTGAAAGGGATGACGATCATCCCACCAACACTGTTCTTCATCTCTTTAGCTTCCTGTTTAATCTCGGACGTCCCACTTCCGGTAAAGACGTGTTTAAGGTATATTTCTAGACGTTTTTATTCCCATGCTAGTTATCGCATTTTAACTATTTATACGCTAGGTAATTAGTGTTTATTGATATGAAGCTTGTCGTAGAAAATTCATGATGCCAATTTTAGACATAATGCAAGCATTCGTCACCCTGCTAGGAACGAATCCTGTTTATACGTTGTTCAATCTAAAGTTGATAAGGAAAGACTACACAAATGGAGTTACTGTCTGGGTAGTAAGTTTTATAATTCCTTTCCTTCTACTCAGAATGAAACGTTTGAATGAAATGTCATTATTTGAGGAACATTTGTTCAGGTGGCTACTTGATCTAAACCCATCTGTCTTAGAAAATTTGTTCAATATTATGAGTTAACTTTTATTGTTATTTAAATCTAAAACAAAACCCACAAGGGAGAAAGAACCCACCAAGTTTCAGCCAATCAAAGTAGTGATATCAGAGCCAAAATGGCTACCACCAAGTTGCTACATTAGTTGCCAAGCTAATCCCACCGAGTATTAGATCAAAGGTCAAATCAAAAACCTGACCATTGCTACTATCGGTAGCAATGGTCAAGTTTTTGATTTAACGTGTGAGGTAATAGTAGGTGGGATTAGCTTGGCAACTAATGTAGCAACTTGGTGGCAGCCATTTTGGCTCTGATATCACTACTTTGATTGGCTGAAACTTCGTGGGTTCTTTCACCCTCGTGGGTTTTGTTTTAGATATCACTTCTTTTGACGTTTTTTTTTTGTGGCATCTCATTTTAGCCACTACCTAGTTATCTACTATCTGGCCAAGTTTGGTCGAAAAATATTGAATACGAACGGAGATATTAATATTTTTTTAAGTTTTGCTGCAGTAAGTAGTTCAATCATATAAATTAAAGCGTTTGTTGATTTGCATTCAACCATCAACAATAAGTAGCGCGGGCTTCGGTTTATTAAAAACTTAGCTTAGTGGCCCGAAGCCATGCGCCTTACTGCAAACAAGTAGCGCGTCCATTTTATCGACAATGATGTGTTGCAGATTATTTCTGGCAGTCCTTTTGCATTGTTACTCGTTAACACTAATAACCAGATGGGCTTCGAGCAGATGACCAGGAGTGGTTAACGCTCGTTAAACCCTTTTTCTAATAACCAGTAATGCTTATTTTGATCACCCGTTGCGTTTTTCCAACATACGGAAAATAGCATTACAAATTATTGCAATCTTTTTAGTTAATGCCTTCCCAAACGTCAAACCATAAAAGGCACATATTGGAGTTAAAAGAGTGTTGAATACCAAATTTCATTCGTATCTGACGCATAATTTATTTTATATGAGTGGAATTAGTAGTCAGTAGTCAGTAATGTGCCCCAAAACAAAACTTGTTTAGGATTCCCGCCCAGCTTTTCGGCCGTGTGAAGTCTTGATATCAAACGCCAAGCTCTTTCGCCAAGCTAATCCCGCCGACTAAGAGTTCGAAGGTTAAATGAAATATGTATGAAAATTGCTTACTGCGCAATATTCACTTATTTCATTTAACGTTTGAACTATTACTCGGTGTGATTAGCTTTGCGAAAGAGCTTGGCGTTTGATATCACGACTTCACACGGCCGAAAAGCTTGGCGGGAATCCTTAACAAGTTTTGGTTTGGGGTAGATATTACATCTTTTTGGTCCAAATTGATGAAATCCAATCTTTTTTTCTTAGTAATTATGACACCAATCTAGTTTTCCGACAAAGAAAGAAATCACAAGGTAAAGTCTTTAATGCAGACTGCTTGCTTCATCTAGTTTTCCGGTCCATTTCCTTTTTTTTTGTTTGTTGGCTTTCGTTACATTTTGAGCACAGCAGTCACATTTTTTCATATTAGTAAACAAAAACGAACTCGTTTGATGTTTAAGGTAAGGTTTAACTGATTCGAAGTTAAAACAGCAAAGGAACACAAATAAACTTTCCTATAAGGTTTCAGATACTGTAGTGTTGCGGTACTGTTTAGTTCACGTGAAACCTTACTTCTGTATTAAAATGTTTTTTAAGAGTATTATTTTTGCACACAATATTTCAGCTAATGATTGGTGCATTTTACTTGGCTACCCGACATCGCTGGAAAATGCTTAAAAATCTTCAGTCTAAAACTCTTTGAAACAATTCAGTCTATGCCATGCATCTGGCGTTTGCGGATTGGCATTGTTGAATAATAACAATGTTTAAAACAATGTAAAACAATCAATCTGGTCATTTAGAGCTCCCTAACCCTACTACTTGACCATTTAGAAAAGGCCTTATGGAAAGGGCACATCTATAGAGCAAAACCTGTAAAATGAGCTAAGAACCAGCTTTATAGGACAGATAGTTTGATATGTAGAGAGCATAGCAGAAAAATGTCTTGCCAAGAACAAGAAGCCAAAAATGAAAATCACGATTCCAGCTCAAGTTCAGATCTCCGATGTGTCAAATCGGAAATTAATAAAAGTTGGTACACATGTTCACCAAGTCCAATAATGCTTGTATACCAAATTTGAGTGGAAAATGTTGAAAGACAGCAGAGAAATTAAGCATAGAAATTTCAGCTTTAACATGGGAGGTTGGGGTCAAACCTTATGATCAGTATTTCTTAGTATTACAATATCTCCTTACAAACTCACGGATTTATTTACTGTTCAGTTTGGTATTGTTGCATAATAACAATGTTTAAAACAATGTAAAACAATCAATTCGGTCGTTTGCATCTCTCTAACCCCTGAACCACTTGACCAATTAGAAAGGTCCATATGAAAATGGAACATCTCCATAGCAATACCTGTAAAATGAGCTACGAACTAGCTTTATTCACCGCATGGAAAAATTTATTTTCGTGATACAAAAAAAGCGTTACCAGTAGTTAGTATAGTAGTAAGTAATTAGGCAAATATCAACGTTATTCACGTCGTTTTTTCAACAAGAAAACGTTAAGCTATGTCCTTGGTAGTTACTTTTATGTTGTCAGGCGAACAAAGTCTCCCGATCAAACAAGTTTCAGCCTTTTCTGTCGCTTAGTTATTTATCCTCAGATGGCTGAAAACAGCCAAACTACCAAGTTTGTTGCAAAGACACAACGTGTCTAGTGGTTATCTGGATGTTATCGTTTTATCTTGGCGGGCGACACACTAGCGTGTGTCTTGATCAGTAGTCAGTATATAGTAGTCAGCTAAAATCAACGATCTTCACGCACGTTGATATTGACATCTTGACATTGATATAGTGTCTGCACGTGATTGAAATACAACTATTGTTTGTCAGGGCACAATGAATGCCCATTTTCACCAATTTTCAAGCTGTTTCGCCTCATAGGTATTTATCCTCGCCATCGTGAAATACGCTCAGCTCTGGTTTTTGTTAAAGTACCAAAGCTAGTGCCCATGCAACAACAATGCAAGAATTAAACAATGACTTTCTTACAATGAAGTAACAATGAAGTGTGACAATTATTGAACTTGGTGGGCGGACCACTTGCATGGTCCTTGATTTTTTTGTTACATTTTCCATTCTTCGTTACTTTCGACAGAGTATAATTGTGCTATTGTTTTCTTTGTTTCTTTTTGCTATTGTTTTTCTTAACAATGTTTTTCGTACCAGGGTCGCCGCCAAGTAACAGTAGATCATCCCATTGTAGACATCCGATTGTAAAAAAATTGATTGTTAATGATAAAAAGGCGGCACACTAGAAGACATGTGTCTGTTAACTGTAAGCAACTGAAAGCATATTTTGGCATGTTGAGGATAAATCCCAATGCGACAGAAATGTTTCAAACTGTGGAAAATGTAAGGGGAAGGGTCAGAGACTAAGAAAAACTAAAATTTAAAGGATGAGTGTCCACCAATGTTTTTCGTACCAGGGTCGTACCAGTCGATTGTGCATCAGGTTGTTCAGGTTGTTAGTTGTAAGTAGCTTTAAGTATTTTTAATTAGCTGTACATTGAGCGATTGGCTTGGAGGCCACTTTTATAGGCTCACTACAATACCAAAAAACGAATCCAAAAACGGTGCGGCAGGTCTGATAAGTGGCGCCATCTCTTCGAACACTTTGGAAAAAGTGTTATAACCTGAACTTGTAGTCCAAGGCCGTCAATAGACGGCGACATGGCAGGTTTGGTAAGTGCCGACATCTGTTCGAAGACGTTGGAAAAGTGTCCCAACCCGAATTTGAAGGCAAATCCCTTCAACAGATGGCACTACAGGATGGGGTACCTGATTGTACGACGGAATAGCGTGGCCGGTGACTTGGCCGCCTGCTCCGTATTATATATGTAGATTAAATATCATATTATAATCTTGATTTCCGATTGTTAGAAATATTTTCCTCAGTGTTTGTTTGATGTACATTTTTGTGCGGCCCAAAATCCACACGCGGGCATCTGCTCTTGTGGCGTGGTGGTTTGCCACTTTTCTGACGGTAGTGCTATATTGCTTCTAAATAACTATAAACTCAAACTCAACTGAACTCAAGGTATGAAAAGCCACCAGAGTGTTTATTCAAAGTCGCCAAAATTCGTTTGGAGTGCTTGCTTTGTGGTTCGCTTGCAGCGTTGGTTAGAACTAAGGCGGTATCTGATCGCCTTCGAACCTTTAACCTCTAACTTGCTTCACTCACCACTATCGTTGTGACCATAGCAGTTAAAATAAATGGACACAAAGAGTTGAAATCTACGTTAAGTGTGAATTTGACTTTTATTTACTTGCTGTTGAGTCTCCGTGCGTTACTGTTGTGATTCTTAACCCATCATTCTAAGTTCCATTCGTAACCTACCATAATATTCCTTAAGCGACCATTCTAAATTCTTTCAGAATAATTGATGAGCAGCTACTTCAGTGAAAATGAGAGATCGGCGTTAACAGATTATTCGAACAACTCTCGGTTTCTTTCGCCACAGAAGAGTTCGTTCGCTTCGAGTTTACAAGTGTTGCTGTGATGGGAGACATTTTGGTCGAAGCTGACCACCAATTACGAGTACCTCGTCCGCCGCTTACGCTCATCCTGTTCAGTGGGCGGAATAACGATTTTATTCCCCAAAGTAAGGTAGTTGAAGTGCTTCTCGAGCGGAAAAGAGCGACGCGAAATCAGGAGTGTATGAAGAACTATGATTCTTCGTCAATCGCCAGGGTCGTCGGATTGGGAGGGGTCGGGTCTCCCCGGGAGTGTACTGCGTGGGGCTCGGAACGCCTCGGGGGGGTGGGGGGGGGGGGGTGGAGAGGAACGCCGCAAACTAGCGTATTTATTAGATATCTGCGTGAATATGAAACGTGTTCCTGTAACTTACAATTTTCATAAGGATTAATACGCATTGTAATACGGATTCAATTCTATTTTTCAAAACGATTTTTTTTAAGAACAAGGGCCTCTTAACAGTTAAACGTTTTCCTTAAACGTTTTCGTGCGACTTTGAGATTCAGTTATCTTACAAATTTACAAATTCATTTAAAATTAAAATCGTGAAACAATTAAATAAAGATGGTTCATGAAACCTCCTGTATTGAGGGCCTCCCCGGGGATCTCAGGAGGCCTCCCCGGGGGGCCCAATCTGACGCTGTCGACCACCGCTTTATAAACTCATATGATCCTCTCGTCCTTTAAACTCTATATACCAAAAAAATATATATAAACAAATTCGAAAACTCGGAGAAAGCTAGTTCCTATCTAGATTTTTTCATCAACGCTTCTGCAGACTGAGCCATCGTTACATGAGATGTTAAAATTCATGGTGAGAAGGATGGACTTGGCAGTAGAAAAATTAATTTTCATACTGTCTGCTGCAATCCGTCATATAATATATATAAGCTGAAACGTGATAACGTTTTACATTTTGTGTTGACAAATATCCCAATTTCTCTCTTCGGTATAAACTGAGCTATGAGATCCACCACACGTTTCCACCACTGCCTTCACGATTGCTGATCGGTGCGGGCAGGTTACTAAGACACATTTCGCACTTCGCTGATATCGATATATTTAGACTGGCGTCGGATTTACTTGAGGGAGCAGTGTGAAATGATTTTCGGACCAAAAATTTGAAGAAGCCATTCCTTGATGCGGTTATTAGTGCGGTATACATTTATGTATCATTACCCCTATTAATAGGGCAACCACTTACAGACACAGACATAAACAAGATAAAAAATGTAAGTTGTGACGAAGGTGGCAAAAAAATAAATAAACAAATGAAAAGCGGAATGATTTAGTTGAATATAATAAAAGCTAGGAATCTGATTGAGGTCTGAAGACCACTCGGTGGACGTGAGATACACTATAATACAATAATTTATTTTCTGCATTCTCATTTCCATCTTGCACAGCAATTTCTGAATCGAACACCGAAGCGAGAAGTGCAAGTGAACAGCAAAGCAAGCGAATGAATCCAACGCTGATTTTTACGAGCGCATATGGAGAGCCTTTCCACCATGCTTATGAATTTCTGTAGAAAGAATAAAAGAAGTGAGATGCCGTGTTGTTTGAGAAGCTAGCAGTAATAGCTTTCACTATGGTATATTGTGTCCCACGGCTTTGTGTTGTTCATGGAGTGCTCTGGGCCACTAGCCTTACAGATCGGGCTTCCTTGCCGTAGCTACTAAAAACCGGCTTAGCCATCCAACGAGAAAAAAAACTAATATCTCTGAAAATGTTTGAGGTAAGAATTTCATGTTTGGACTCATGCTTTTCACGTGTCAAAGCTCCCTTGTCATGAAAATTGAACTAAATCATAACAGACTACGAATGTTATCGTGTCCCGAACAGACAAACAGACAAAAATCCATTTTCCACTCGACTTTTTTTCCTCGCTTTCTTCGCTCGCTTGGCCAGTAAGTAAGCCAAGCAACCAGTTCCTATACCATCACTGATGAAGATTCGGTCGCCATTGGTCCTCAAGTGAAAACAGACCAATATTTAATGCATACTTTGCTGGAGTGTTCACTCTTGCTGATATTTTAATCTATCTATATATTTATTTCTCTTTGTGATGCGGTTTTGGCTTCGGATTGACTAGAGCCATAGCGGCGCTGTTGGTTTTTTGTTCTGTTGGCGATAGCTGCGTGTGCCCGGGTATAGTGGCTGCCAGTGGAATTCCAGCCACTATAGCCCGGGTGGGTGTTCGCGGGGAGATGGGGAGGGGCAGATTGAGGTATGCGTTCGGGTTGTGATAGCAGCGTTTCGGTTTGTTTCGGTCTGTGATAGTTAGCGTGCAGATGCTCTGCGCGAATACAGCTAGTTTTGTTTTATTTTATTTATTTTATACAGTTCTTGCGTTCTATTTGTATTTGCATTTAAAACAGTCAAATCCGAGGGCTGGAGGAGGGGGTGGGGAGAGTTAGTATTTCGATTCCCTTCCCCCCTTCCTCCAACACCCTAGGAACTGCCATGGCCAGTAAACTATGAGGCCTCTAGCCTACAATATTATGGGGGTTAGACAAAATGGCCTCCACGGGTTGCCAATATTATTTCTTCGAGGCTCGTTCGGTAACCGGCCAAGCAATTCGCATCGGTGAATTTCTGTACGGAGAGTCCCGCTAATCTCATATCATGTCAAATAGCGACAACTGACAAAAAGCTTAGTAATTCACTAACTTAATCCGAGTAAACACCCGGAAAATAGCTTACACGTTCAAATAAAATAAATTTCCGTACCTTTGCCACAAAGCTTTTAAAGTTCTTGACTGCACATAGCTCTTCTGTAAATAGCGACATGTTCGTTTATCCAGAAAGTGTTTCAAGGAATGCAGTATTTTTGTACGGAAGGTGTCGCCCTCAGTTGACAGAATGCGGCAACAAGACAAATCAATTGCACCAGTGGCACTTTCAGCGGCCATATTGTCCAATCCATTCTCGTAATGCTATTTTTCATCCACGATCCGGCCAGAACTGTAGTAGAGCCCTGGAACAGCAGCGTTAGTAAATTGACAGTGCTGCGTAACTCCACTTGTAATTTAATATAATTTTGCGCGAAACAGAACCCCTGTCGCCCTCTAGCTGTAATCAGCAGAATTGCTAACACTGTCCCTAACTTGTTTATAGGCAGTTTAACCCGAATAAACCCTTGCCAAAACTAAAAGAATGACGTCAAAATACAGGTTTAGAACGTTGGTTTAACGCTTTTGCGTGTAAGTTTGAGACCTCTGTACTTGGTTCAACACTTTTGTACTTCAATTTAACGTTAGTGGATTTCAAATGAACACTATCAGCTTTGGATGTAACACACTTGCACTTGAATTTAGCACTTATGCACTTGAAATTAAATCACTGAAACAAACTCTTCGATCTATTTAATATTTTAATGACTAAAACAAATTATGTAAAAACAAAATTACAAAATTATAAAAAATTACGAAACAAAATTATAAGATTATAAAACATTAGAGCCTACCAAAACTTACAAGGAAAAAAAAAATTACGAAACAAATGGGATGAGTATGCATTTACTGTGCCTAATAATATTTTCAATAGAATTCACAATTACGTCAACCATTAACATTCCACTCTTAAAAGTATCTTAACGCACTATAGAGTAGGTTGGCTACTGGAGGCTATAGTTGTGACATTAAATTTTAAATGAACGGAAGTCATAATACATTGCTGAGACAAATTTAAATGTTGTTTTTTGGTTTAGTAGGCTCTAATTATATTTTATAATCTTGTAATTTTGTTTTAACGTAATTTGGTTAAGTCATTAAAACATTGCATATAATATATAACATAATAATAGAGACGATGCTCGAGGCATCCACCCACCCAAATTTCCCGGCGGCAGATGTTAAGTGGAAGAAGTACCACCATTATTACAGTTGTTTTTTTTTGCCGCATGAGGGAGGAAACCGGAGTACCCGGAGGAAACCCTCGTGCAATGGGCAGGAAACAACCGGAGGAAAACCCATACATATCCACTTCCCATCGACAGGATCGAACCCAGGTCTAAAGCCAGAGATGTACACTGGGACCAGGACGCCTATCGAATCTTACGCCCCAGTCCTCCCAGCTACCCGTGCATAGTTCGAAGAGTTTGTTTCAATGCTTTAATTTCAAGTGCTTAAGTGCTAAATTCGAGTTCATGTGTGCTAAATCCAAAGGCAAGAGTGTTAATTTGAAATCCCCTATCGTTAAATGAGGTACAAAAGTATTAAACTCAAGTGCAAAAGTGTTAAACTGACGTGCAAAAGCGTTAAACCAAAGTTCAAAACCTGTAATAAAAAAAAAAAGCTTTGGTGTTTAAAAGGTCGCAATGTTTTTCTGACCAAGTCAATTCCTTCTTCGTTTTCCAGTTCGGGGGCCACCTGGTGCCTCTCTTAGTACGCCAGACCAGGAAGAGGTAGTGAGTGGGGGAGGGGGGGGGGGGTTGGTTACCGGGAGGAATACCAGCCAGCCAACCACTCCATTTCTTTTATTTCTTCGCTGTTTTACGTCCTTCTTGTGGGGACCGTAAACGTCAAGTGGACAACGAGCGCTTTTATAATGTGTTTTCAGAATCGTTTAGCGGTCTGCCGGAAACCTGTTTATTTTATCCCCAAACGGATAGATGCCGGGCTGTGTTACCGCGTAAAACTCGAAAGAAAGGTGGGGAAAAAAAACTGGAAAAGTCCGAAGAAAAGGGCCCTGATGCCGACGCCTTCAAATCCAATTTGGGGATTCATTTCCTGAACGTTTGTGCCGATGCCCTCATTTTCTTCTCTGTGCAGAAGACTCGGAGGCATGGAGGAGGTATATTTCCCGTAGGATGCTCTAGGGACAAACGGTTTTAAACGAAACAAAATGGGAAAATAAGATGATTTTAGTCGACAATAAAAAGTTTCAAATGACATAAAAGTATAATGTCTTCTAACTGCGATCCCTCTGTGTTACTCACAAACATCTTAAAACGTAATTCAGAATGCAATTGTTCCAGTCTTACGAGGATTTCGTTGAACTGGATTTAAATGTGGTCGTGATTCACCCAAAATCTTCTGAAAAAAATTTATGTCCTCAGTTCTCGCCGACCGGTTTTGAATTCCCCTACCAATTTACGCAGAAATTTTGGATGAAAATCATGTAGACGGTCACTGTCTACAACAGCATTCCTTGCAGATGTGTAGTCAAATTGACTTTTAGGTAAACGGAAAGCAAGCTTAGTTAAAAGTCAGCGCGCAGTTTATAAGGTCGTCGTCTTTTGAAATCATGCTAGTTGTTAAAGTGATATATTTAAATAAAACAGTCCAGTTGTCCCCCGGATGACAAAAACCACAATGCATGCAAGAGACAAATTTGATTTTCGGAAAAAAGGTTGCTATAATGTCCGCGGCCTACCTTACGTTCTCCACAGAACGAACACAGATAACCGATTGTACGTTTTCAGTAGCAGAGCACCTTGTTGATATCCAAGATGGTTACAAAAACAATGGCGGCCATCGATCAAAGCCACCCCCTCCAGGAAGACGTAGTCGCTCACAAAATACATGCAGGACTCAAGATACGCCGCGCACACAATAATGCAAGTTTTCCTTGGTCGCAATAAAACACAAAAACACAATTAACCTACAGGGCTGAAACTGGTCTTCAGCTCTGTGAGCCGCCATGTTGCATCACTTAACGCTGGTATACACTCAATATTTTTAAAAATCGTTTAATAGATTGTGTAAAGATTTCCACCATTCACTTGGTGTAATGGCCCCCGCTGCACTCTGTAGGTGGAAACATTACCCCAGCAGCCCGAATGCACTATACGGTAAAACCTGCAAAATAAAAAAAAAGTTCTCGATTTTACTGTTGTGATTTGCATTCCAATTATCAATGAGTTGATTGATTGCTTAGTTCGTGTTCATAAATACGAATCACGCACCAAAATTTGCAGGAGCTCGTGTAGTTAGGCTGGATTGAAATCCGAGTTCTGGAACCCGTATCGTGCGGTGACACACAAATTGTGTAGAGGAAATCATTGCGAAGGAAACTGTAAATTTAATACTTCGGTTGGGGAAAAAAAGTGATTGACTGGAACCTGCAAAACACTCCAATTCGTTAACAATAATTTTCACATGGAGGTAAATAAAACTGCAGGTTCTTTAATCCTTTTCACAAACTGGCTTGAAAGACTGGGAAAATTATCTCAACTTAGTCGCCCATTTTAAACGAAAGCCGAAAAACCAAATGCTGAGTGGCGACATCAGTGCGTCGTTACATTTTATAAATAATAAATAAATAATAAATAATAATTCGTTGCGGGAGCAACAGGACACGAAAGGACAATGAAGTCACTGACAGCAAGCCTGGTAGATAGCGTACAATTAAGGGAAAAAATAGAAAAAGAAACTAAACGTGTGTCGAGAAATGGGCAACACCAGGACTATAGCGCGACACCAAGGTAATTACAAAATTGTATAAAGCATGGCAAATTTTTATGTTGCCAATTGTCAACTGTTGAACGCCCTGGAAGCAATAACACACTAGTTACGAAGTAAAGTTAAAACCAACTGGTTTACGTTTCAAGAACCTCGACAGATTTTGGTTGTTTATTTCCGCACGGAATTTATCAGTGGTAGCAGAGGAGACAACAGACTCGGGCAGAGCATTCCAAACCTCAACCACACGATGGGAAAAGAAGTTTACACGACAGTTTAAGTGTGCTGGTTTACTTCTGAGTTTAAGTGAATGGCCGCGTGTCAAGCACATGTTATTGTGCTCAAAAAAGGGAGTGCTAGAGGAAGTTTGTCATGGATAATTTTAAAAATAAAAATCAGATCCGTCTTTAGGCGTCGAAGTTCAAGTAATTCCCATCTCGCAGACTGTAAGCGCTCAATGTAGGTGAGATTACTTAATCCTGGTAAGGACTTCGTAAATCTCCACTGGACAGATTCAACTCTATCGACAGCAAGTAAGCAAGTAAGGCGACCAAACCGGGCTTGCATATTCCAGGATAGGACGCACAAAAACTTTGAAGGCCCAAACTTTGGTTTTAAGGTCGCAAGCAGAAAAACAGCGCTTTACAATAGCTACCCATTATTTCACACTTTCTTGTGTGTTCCTTTCGGTTTTACTGGTGTGTGGCATGCATGCAGTCGAGCGTCCCTCCTGTGGCGATTGGAAAAGTGTATGTTTCATGTATATGTGTGCTACAATAGCTAAGCGTTTAAATGCTGTTGCAGTGATTTGGGAACAATGATGACTAAACTTTTAAGTCCCTGCAAAACCATACGCCGAGATCCTTAACAGAATTTAAATCTGGTAGAGCAGTTTCTTACAAAATATAAGTCGTATTAAAGTTAGTGCGACCGACGTGTAATGTACAACATTTAGGAATAGAAAGAGGCAGTTGCAATTTTCTGCCCAATCTGCAACTGAAGCAATTTCGCAGCAGATATTTTCACAGTCTGTCCCAACAACGGCAGAGTCTAGTTTAAGATCATCTGCGAACTTAGACAAAGAGGTATCTTTCAGGTTACATGTAAGATCATTCAAATATATCACAAACAAAAGCGGTCCCAAGACTGAGCCCTGGGGGACGCCACTGGTAACGGGCCTCATGGAAGAAAAAGAATTTGAGATTCAAACACATTGGGTTCGATTGCTAATGAAAGATGTTCATTTTTTCGTGATAAAACGTAGCCAACAAAAAGGTGAAAAATTGTATTGCAGTAACATACTGTATATTAATACAAAACCAACGTGGATCACTCGCTTAATAACAAATATGATAACTTTTTTCATAAAATGAAGCACTCATAAACCAAACAATTTACTTTGCAAAGAATACCAAGATTTAACTGATTTAGATGATTTACTAAGTTCTATGACGAGTCATCAATGTCGGTGCCCAAGATTTCCGGATTCTCCAAAGCCAGAGACATTGGATTGAAGCAGTGCCTATCATCAGAACGAGCACATTTACAGTCTTTGGAGCATGCTGTATTCTTTTTGAAGCAAGAGCAGTTAGACCTTTGGCATGCCTTCTTACAGCCACACCGAGTAAGTGCATGCACGAATAAGTGCAGTGCAGTTTGAGGGTATTGCTTCCAAGTTTGTAAGTCTTGGTTTCGAATATCCATCACCAAAATGAGCCCAACCACTTTGCAGAACTGAAGGCAGCACCGGTTGAGCATCCATGGAGGTTAGCCAGATGTGTGTTTGATAATGCGCTCTCCTTACGTGAAGTTCAAAAGCATCGTAAGTTGGTGGTAGCTTCACTGGAGCTTTGGTCCTGAATAGTCCTGCACGGAGTTTGTTAATGAATGTAAGGGGCGAACCTCGCCAGTATAACTGAATAACAAACCTTTCAGATGCTGAAATCGTGCTTTCTGAAACATCTCATTTGCAAAGATTTGCTAACAAGGTGGGATTTTCCAGAAATACCTTCCAAGCAATTTTCTTTGCGTGGCCAGCAAATTGGCTGGTGGTATCACAGCCGGTAATTGCATGAAATGGAGGAAGGGTATCACAAACAACATCTGGTATTGAATCACAAATATTATGAATGGGAATGTGTTTATATTGCTTTGCCATCCCAACACGCTGCCAGATTTTAGTACACAGGTTTTTACGAAAGTGTATAAGTAGCACAAGAACTTATGTGTCCTTACTGTCCACAATGATTCGGTTGTATCCTGACTGGGTGGCATCAGCTGCGTGGAGAATAATTCGTGTATCTGCTTCCTCCTGCGTGGAATGTAAGGATGCTGAGACACGACCATCACTTGATGTAGCTCACAAAATGTGTTTGTATCCTCCAGCAGTTATAATTTTCTGGCCTGTGGGAATTCTCTCGTGAGCTTGGGTCGTTAACTGTGATGACAAGAACTCGGTGAGATCCTGTTTGTTTTCAGGCATATCAATAAATGACTTCAAATTATGTGGAAGGAGAACTCCACGGTCATCAATAACTAGCCTAATGAGTCTCAGGTTTGACTTGACATGATATTTTCGAGTGCTGCATTTTATGGAATTTGGTAAGTATTGATCGAAGACGACATCGACCTTTTATAGTGTCTGCACGGAGGAGTTTCTGCACGTTATGAGAGAACTGCAGTTTCTGAGACAAAGTGCAATTTTCAACTGCAGTTCTATGCCACAGAAAGTGTCTGCATTTTAGCTCCATTAGGTTTACCTATACCTTACACGAGTCTCGTTCCATCAATGATGTAGCATTGTGATAGTTCTGAAGATTTAGCCAACTCCCTTACGGCAGTTTCACCTTCCAGTATCTGACCTCAGACTGATTTATTACTTCTATGTGGGCTTCTATGTATTAGCAAGTGCAAGTGGAACTGGTGAGACCTCATTCCTAAGGAGATCTTCAATGTCAACCTCCTGTTTACCATCTGCAGCGATGGGCAGGCGTTGGAACAGGTGGCGGTCAGCTTTGAGGGTGGTATCCTTTTAATTTTATTTGTAGTTATTGGAACCTTGTACATCGTAGCAAAGGGTTTGGACTTGTTCTTTGGGAGCCTATCCATTTAGGGCACAGTTGGTTTTGGTCTCAAATACTTTGTCACAATCTGAGTAGGAGCTTCCTTTCCTCGGAAATATGCAGTAAGCAAGTTCTGTTTGATGTTATCAGGGGGCCACATATTTGTTGATACAGATTAGATCCTTACCTTCTCTGTCAATACTTTAAATTTCATCAGTTGTTTAGTATGCTTATATACCACATCAATTCATCTGTATTCATTCTATTGTGGCCTCTCTCGACATTAGCAGAACAGTCTCTGACTTTCTCAAGTCCAAACATTTTATGGGTGTCTTCTGCTTGATATGCACATTCGTTGTGTGTTAAACACCAGTGATCTCTTGTTATATGAATGAGACCACCAGATACATTCCCAATTCTGTTCTCATGTTCAACTGCCTGGTCTATGGAAATGGAGGTGAATTGGGATTGATTGTGCTCTACTACAAAGTTACCCACTTTAAATTCTTCGTAGACTTCTGGAGCAACAGATGGCAGTTGCTGCATTTCTGCAAGGTACACTGCACCCCATCTAGCGTAGTTGACGTGGTCATATACGACTAACATTGGTAACATTCTTTCAAAAGAGGCTAAATGTAAACGCCACATTACATACTGATAGGCTCTAATAAAATAGTACTTGAACCATGTCCCTATATTGGGTCCAGTACTTGAATGATGGATTTTCAGTATGTAAAGCAAGTTCTTGTAGAAGATGTGAGATATCCGAACAGTCTTGAAGAGCCTCTTCATTTGCAGATTGGACATCAAGGTATTGTTGGAACGGAAACCATTGCAAACCTCAACACACAGTTTGTGCACCTTCGATTTTATTTCTTCGCTGTTAGGCAATGAGAGCACAAATTTGTCCCTGAAAATTCGCCAAAGGGCTTCCATTGTTAGTTTATGAGCATGAATTCCACGGTTCCATGCCTTTCCACTGGGAATAGTAGCAGCCGTACATTCGCTATAAACTTCCGCTTCCGCCCAAACATCTTCCAGTCCTGAAGATTCCATATGTTTACCTATTGCTCGCATGTAGTTCATTGCAATGTGTTAACTACTAAGGCGCAAAGTGAGATGTCTGCAACTATCTGGTTGATTCCACAAAAGCTCCTTCACTTTGCAATAAAGTGCCTCATCAAACGTGACGACTGTGTTTTTAATTTGAAGTTTTCTTGATACTTGCATACACTTACAAATAACTGTCCAGAGAGTTATTACTAGAGCAGGTATAGGGGTTATAGGCATTATTCCAACTGTTGTCAGTTGCAAATTGCAAGATGAAATTGTCCTGTTAAATGCAGTCCACGCAGGGATTACTTGTTCTTCTGCACAATATTGTAATAAAAATATAATAATATCTATCATTTAAAAGCATAGGACATGGTACTGTTGGGGTGTAGATTTCTAATAAATTGTAAATGATAATTATGCAAAGATAACTTCAGCACCCAATAGTACCCCTTCTTTTGTTAATGTTGCGCCAATGTGTGCTTTAGTTAGGCACCAAACTAATTATTAAGCAATTGATCAGAAAAACATTGCCGTGTATAAACTTGCGTAAAGAGGACAAACGGGCCATTTTTAGGGATGGGTCGGTTTCATTTTTTCAACTTCGGTTCCGGTTTCGGTTTTCATGCCCACAAAACCGCAGTTTCGGTTTTGGTATCGGTTTTTGCCACCATCCACCCAAACCAGCTATTTCTAGTTTGTTTTCTTGTAACATTAGTATTACTAGCTTCTAACTCACTCTTGCTTTCACTTTCAGCAGCGTCATAGACCATGGGCCTAGCTGTGCCACCATTTTCCTCTACTATTTTCGTTTTAATGATTGTCATTTATACGTACAAAATGATAATTATTAAAAAAAATTAGAAAAACGGATCAATTTTTGATTTTTCGAACACTGCACGAAAAACCGACACAAATTCCGAATCGGTTTCGGTTTCGGTTTTCAGTAAAAACCGAAAATTCGGTTTCGGTTTCGGTTACCGACCCAACCCTAGCCATTTTAAGCGAAAATGTGTTCCGACATGATTGACTGGAAAGGTTTAGTTCTACAAAAAAGGTCAGATGAAGTTTTCGTCTAGGAGTGATAGTTTCCAAGTAAGAAGGCTAAAATGAGATTTTAGTGTGTTGCAGGGAAGCCCAATATCAGCCGACTTCCTTTTGGCGCCCCTATCAGGCCCCCGCACCCCATGAGAGAGTGACCACCACCTGGAAAATGTTCGTGGGTGTGTTCTGGGTCGATTTGGCATATTGGTTGCTTGTGCATTTTTGGGTTGAGTGAAAGTCAAAAAACCTAGGTTTTGCCTCCTTACTAAAGGTTGGGCCCTAACCCAAATATCCCCCCCCCCTTTTAGTAGTTCTAGAGGAACAGGACTTATTTCTTCCAAATCCGCATATAAAGGGTAACCTTAAGAAGGGAAAAATGCAAAGTGGTTTATGTTAAGAAAGCAGCTCATTATACAGGGTGGCGCATAAAAAAGGAACACCGCAAATATTTTCCAAGTCCAAAATTCGGTAAAAAAAAAAAGAAGGTAAAATAGGACCCGGATATATGGATAGAACGTGCGATTCTATTCCAATAACGCGGTCCCTATTTTCACTTTTTTTTTCCAGCCCTATGTAAAAGTTAGGCCCTAGATAGCACCTCCCGGAACCGGCTAGTGAAAAAGACGATGTCGAATGAATCGGGAAGAGCTGGAAAGTCCAGAATGACTTCCAATGTACATATATGATTGCGTAAACAATAACGCGACGGCATGACTACTGCGCACAGAAACCAGTGTGCACGAGAGGACACCCCCCCCCCCCCCCCCAGCGATCCATCTTCCAACACCATGCCTGTAAATGTCTGTTTTACGGCTTGTCTCTAGCCCTTAACACCACTGGTCGTGTTTGGCTTTCAGATGGAACTGTGGTGGATGAGCACTGGGTACAGTGGACGACATTTTGGACTTGAACAGCTCTTCCTTTTTCATTCGACATTGTCTTTGTCTCTTGTCGGTTCTAGGAGGTACTACATAGGGTCTAAATTTTACATAGGGCAGGAAAACAAAGTTAAAATAGGGACCACTTTATTCGACTCAGAATCACACGTTCTATCCAGATTTCTTGGGTTTATTTTACCTTTTTTTTGCCGAACTGGACTTCAAAAACATTCGTGGTGTTCCTTTTTTATGGGCCACCCTGTATATCTGCATCACGGATATATAATAATTAAGCTTGCATATCCAGCAGGTGGAAAGGGCGGTATAGGGCAGTGACAGAACGTTGTATTATTGTATATAACTCTATGCTGGAGCCAGTAACTGAGATAGCTGCAAGGGTCACTGGAGGGGGAAAAGAATGGTGTTTTACTGAAGACAATGCTGTTAAGAGTGGATTTCTTAGGCCTACAACGCGCGATTTTTGTCGATTTGTTGGCAATGGCTGACATTTTTAAGCAAGTGGAATTTTTATTTTTCAATCACAACCTAGCAGTATAAGGGATTGGGGAAAACAACATTTTTTAAGCCTATGCAATCCGCTCTCAAAACACTGCCTTGACTAGAAGGGCCGTTGTTTAACCCTCCATTTTAATTTAGTGCGTCTTGCAGCTACCTCTCCTGTAGCCAATATGACGTCACATGACGCTGCTCTATAGCAGATGGGCGAAGCGGATGGGAGGGAGAGAATAGGGGAGTAACAAACGTGTCGCTTCCTTTCACCTAATGAATGCGGCTGCCCGCCTAAGTGAAAATTGTGCGCGGCTTATCCTATTTATGCCTGCATTTCCATTGGCCGACATGGTGTTACGTAGTAAACGTATGCATTGTTCTTCTTCGTTTATTTATTGTTATACTCTTTTATTGTTAGCCTATTATTTTTTATTGGCTTCGCAGAGTGTCCGTTCGGCATTTCGGCTTTAAACGGACATTGACGGGCTTGCACGACTGATCTTCACGGCGAGGTCGGTCGGAAGAAAGAAAAAGAAACTTCACGCGTCAGCAATGCATCAAGAGGAGAAATAAGAAAAATGTGGAGGGGGTCAGGCCGTCTGTCGGAACCACGATTCCTCTTTTCACGGTAAGATGAACCGAAATGTGTGAACCCCACATCGTCGAAACCACGTCTCCCATGTTGCACAGAGGGACACTGCAACGTTGTGCGTTACCACACCACCATTGCTTGGAAATACTGCTAATCAATTTCTCTGATTGATGCTGGCCGTCGGTTAAACGACGCCTCAAACTGACTCAGTATTCAAGTCACCTTCACGAAATCACACATGTAACGTTGCAATTTCGTGTTAAGTCCGAAAAGAGACACCAACATGCACCACCAATGGTAGTTTATTGCATTATGACTCGAAGTCTGTTAAGTCAAACTTGTGTATGAGTCAACAACAATGTCAACAAATAGGGCCTACACATAACTGAAAAAAGGAACTTAATAATAACGATAGTAACACGGTGAATTAAAGTCGAAGGCATTATCTGAAATTCAAGAAAGTCTGTGGAAAAACACAGAGACGGTCATAGAGATTAAACATTCAATAACCACAGCACAAAAAATAAATAAAAAAATAAAAAAAAGAGTACAAAATTTCACGGGAAAGGAGAAAAAACAACGAAGTCTCAACTCCATTTAACGCTACAGCCTATGGGATCGGTCGTTATTGAGCACCGGCGAGGGAAAGGACAGGTGGGGGGGAATTGTGAGGGAGACATGGATTTTTCGACCCTAGTACTATTGGGAGGATATGTTTTTTTAGGATTTCTTTTTAAGAATATTTTAGGATTTAGGGCAGTGTCAAAAAATGATATTTCCAAACTAGAGAAAATAAGGACTAAAAATTGTTATTTAAACAGTCAAAATGTATAAAAATACGTTGGGTTCCCCCAGTTTTAACTTTTTCCAGTGGGCGACATTCTAGCCAATGAAGTATTCATTTCAACTAATATTTTCCTCTATATTTAATTTGTAGGGTTGCTGTAATTTGTATTTTTCTTGAAGATTATTATCTTAGCACGCGGGGTTTTCCTCAAGCTGGTCTTTCTTTTTAAAAAAAAGTAGTGGGCAAACGCAAAGCGACGATAATGGTTTTATACCCCACCGTGTTTTTGTGGCCTCGGAAGCTATAGTCACGATGTGAACTATTTTTCTTTTCGCAGTATACACACCTACTAGAAATATTATTTTGAAGCTTAAAATACTACTTCTATACTATATTATAATTGTAGAAGAGGTCAGCCAGCCACGGCTCAGCCAGGGTCCAGCAATTACTGCCCAAGTCCCCGCGCTTCTGGTTGAAGGGATTGCGTTGCAGGAAAGCTTTACGGAACAGCATGCTTCTCAAAGGGGCAGCATCGAGAACGCTTGGAGCCTTATTATTTTATGAACACGAATACTATAATGGAAGTGATCATTGGAAAATGGGGATCATTAGCCGCCGTGGGTGGGGGGGGGTGCCTGATTTGAAGCACATGATGCGCTGATATTTCCACCAGCACGAGAACATGGGAAAATATAATGGAAGTGATCATTAGAAATAGAGAATTATTACCAGTGGGGGGGGGGGGAGGATGCGCTTACTGAGTGAGCGAGGCGAACGAAAATCAGCGTTTGCTAGCCAGGGAGCAAGCATTCAGGGAATGGTCGAGAGGTTTCAAGTTCAAGAACTCAATTCCAATTCTTAATAAAGAAAGAAATCACAAGGTAAAGGGTAAAATGAAGCAACCAGTCTACTTGCATTATTTCTGGTGAGGACGCCAAGAAGCAAAGTTGCTTTCCCTCCTTGTATGTTTGTTTGTGATCTTTAGATCACCACTGAGTAGGATTGAACAGTTACTTGGCTTGGCTGGAGCCTGTAGCCAGTACCCGCCCCGGTAGCACAGTGGTTCGAGCGCCCGGCTAGTAAACGTGATGTCCTGGGTTCGAGTCCCAGTCGGGGCAGTAGTCTTTTCTTTCTTTCTGAAACTAGTGTATTGTGTTTCCTCACAAGGACAGTCTTTAATACAATTCCAATTCATTCCTAGGGAACTATACACCGAGTACCACATATTGCAGCCTGTACCAGTCCTGGAGAGTTGTAGGAGACCAACTTGCAGGTCGGACTCCCAACACCAACTAACTCAAGCCGTCGTTTCGTCTCGCCTTTTATACGCTAGAGAACAATGGATAATACACATTATTAGTATCAAGAATTTACAGGGTTGGGGAGGAGAATTTGTGACTGAGACCCCTTCTGAAACGTCTTGGATACAGTCGTATTAGTTCAGTCTTAGTTTATAGAGGGCGCCACGTGTTTTATGTGGGTATTTCTACTCAGTTTTGAGCCTAAAATTAAACTAAACTAAACGAAACTGGCTTGATTTTAATTATTATTTAGCCTAGCTTAGTTGTAATTTAGCTTACTTTATATTTGGGCTGCAAAATGAGCAAAAATTATCAGATGGAACACGTGGCGCCCTCTGAAAACTCGGACTAAACTAATGGGGACGAATCTAACGTGTTTCAATAGGGACTTTTTAGAGTTACAAATTCTCCTCCCAAACCCTATAAATTCTTGTTAATATGCATAATAATAAATTAAAAGGACCTTAGGCTACTGACGAACAGGTGCAATCCAGTTCCAACTGGGTGTGCAGTGGACCCGTGCAGCAATTGGAGTAAGCAGCAATTGGAAGGCTAGCCAGCCGCCATGATTCAGGCAAAATGCGCTACGAAGCTTCGTGAGTTGCACGCGGCTGAACATGTAAGCCGTTACAAGTGTATGCAACAATTTGAAGAAACTTAATTCGGTCGAACATGGACACACACATGAGCTACCATACCTAACCGGTGTTGCAAACGGTGCATTCAACACCACCACGGGTTTCAGCTAGTTGGATTTATTAAACGTCATTTCACAGTAAATCGCCCAATTAAGGAAACAACAACTAGAGACTATTTCCTGTTAGCCCATTTCAAGTATTAGCCTGGCCGAGCAAGCGATGCAAAAGAAGTCCGATACTCGATTTGCTGGAGATTGCCAGTCTGTTTGTTTGCCTGCCTTTCTGTCTGTCTGACTGTGGGTGTGATTGTCTGTTTGGGACACGAAGACATTCGTAATTTTGTTGTTATTTAATAATAATAATATGTATAATAATAAATTAAAAGGACATACTTTCTCAATATATTCAAGCATTCTGCGCTAAATATCTTTTGCATCATTTTCATAGGTTGTAGAGTGAATGTATAGCAAAATCGTTTCACACAAGGGAAAAAAAATTAGAAAATGAATGCCTTTGCAACATTTACACGCGTATGAAACTAATGTTGCAAAACTGAGCCATACTGGTAAGCCAAATGGGAGGAATATACCTTCAATTTATTGCTAGAGCAATGGCATGAGCAACCCACGAGGGCACTGATTGCCCCACCTAAAAAACGGATCAGCAATGAATATGGCTAGGAAAAAGTAGGAGGGCAGTGGTATGGCGAAGAATAATTTCTTCGGCCAAGATTATTACAATGCAAAGGCAAAAGCTAAAAGCATGACGGCCAGATGGATGTAAATAGGATGGCTGGATAGTGTCACAACTGCCTTACCACCAAGGTTAGACCTAACAGGGATTCAAAGGTCCACGATGGCATCACTAGACTTGTAGGAAAGGGAAGGAAGATAATCAGTTGCCTTACAATACAAATAAGGCAACAAACTGCTATGTTAAAACAAGCAAGCAAAAGATAAATAAATTACTAACAAAAAAGTCAAGTGTGCCCCGTAAATAAAGAGTTAGGCCTATTATATGATTGAAGTTTCATTTTACTTGTTAAAATGTACACGGATGGATGATTTTTAATTGAAATAAGCAAATGTACAATTAAGAAAATTGCATCTCTTTAATTGCTGTTGTGCTTTACATTAAATTATTGTTAAAGCACAACAGCACTTAAAGGCGCCTTTTCACCTTTTCAACTCCTAGATGCAGCACCGTTGATGCAGCGCAATTTTCGAGCGATATAAAGAAAATAGCGGTAAAATAAAAATAGAACAACACTATTTGCAGCAGCGCCGCTATTTCATAACTAAAAACGAGGTCACGTGACCCACATGTGCATACTGGATAACGGAGAATCTGGAACGTGGGTGCCGTGTTTAGAATATGGGAAACGCTATTGAAATGGTGAACAGGCACCTTTAAACAAATGCTATTTTTTTCAATTGTACTTTTGCTAATTTCATTTAAAAATCGTCAATTTTTATCCGTGTACATTTTAACAAGTATCCGTGTATCTTTTTCATGGCGATGACGTCGCGCTACAATGGTTTATGTCCTCGACGATTGAATCAATGTGATGTTTGTTGCCTAACTTGGCGCTGGTGTGAATAATTGTTGGCAGCAAACTTTTTCCATTTGCGAAGGTGTGAACGCGCGCGCATACGGTGATTGTTGCTGCCCACTTTGAAACAATTCAGCTCAGCTCTGAAAGCCTGCATCTACGAAATAAATACGCCATTCTATCATTTCCAGCCGCCAATTTCGACGGCCTCGTAATTAACAACGTAGCTTAGCTTGGTGCATTTAGCTGAAACACGGATTCTTTCGATTCGATTTATTTTTGAAGCCTTGACACTCAGTCGTACTCGGTTGTACTCAGTCTTTCAAAAAGGGTCAAAGAGTTTTAGCGAGCGTTAACCGCACCCGGTCATCTGCCTGACGAAGCCCTCAGTCTTTCTTTTACCTATCAACAATCAACTGTATAGCAAAGACATAACACGTGCATGAATAATGGACCTGGCGTTTTCTCATTGGCATTGTTACTATACCTAATATATATATAATACGGAGCGAACATCCGATTTGCAAGTACACCAGCCTCACCATCATGTTCTATTCAAGAATCTCAGCCTGCAGCGTCATCTGTTGACGGGTTTCGCTTACAAATTCGGGTTGGAACGCTTTTCTAAAGTCTTCGACCAAGTGGCGCCACTTAACCACACCTGCCGACCGCTATTCGTATCGCCTTTTGGCGTGGTATTGTGGAAGCAAAGCCGGAGCAAAATTTTGGTTGCGTGGAATGTGGCATTATCGACGTGTTGATTTTCGTGGATGAGCTGAAAAAACTGATCCGTGTATCAGCTAACAGCAGACAACTTTTAAACCAAACGACGATAGGTTGTTAACTTCGAGGCCCCTAATGAAATTGGCAGCCTGCTACGCCGGAAAGGTGCATTTATTTCGTAGATGCTGACTTCCAGAAAGGAGTTGAATTGTTCAAATGAACAAAGGCGCGGTACCGCGGTGAATTGTCTCTAAGAATTAACTTACAGCAGGGGCTTACTTGCTTACAGAATGCTGGCTGTCTCATTGTTAAATTTCTTTTTTAACCTTGAGTCAAACGAATGCGACTTCTACAGGGCTGCACCAAAATATACGTAGAAATATCCCGACTTTTCCGGGAAGCGAGGGGTGAGAAGAGGAGAAAGAGAGAAGGAAGAGGTGGTGGGAGGAGGGGGAGATCGCATTATTTGCTTACTCAATACGTGCATCAAGCAAAGAGGAGTGCGGGGCAGTGGGAGCAACGGAATGTGTGGGGAGCACCTCACGTGTTTGGTCTTTGGTTTTTATAAATTTAAAACCAAAGAACAAACGCCTGAGGTACCGAGGGAAGGTGGAAGATAATCAGACACCACACCGGGGGACTGTGGACAGGGGTGCAGTGGGCAGCGAAGGCCCGAGAGGGAACAGAGGTGTGCGGGTGTGGGTGGGGGTTAAAGAAATTGAAAGCGCCAGTTACATTCCTAAGATGACAAAACACCAGGAGAAGCTTATCCCAAAAATTTAATCACCGTGCGGGTCCAGCTAGTTTTAACCTATACAAATTGAAAATCGGGTCAGTGATTCGATCTCTAGGTGAAAGCAAAATTTCCCCAACAAGAACAACAGCAAGAAGAATATTGTAGTCACATTAAAATAGCGTTCGAAAGCCACTGGGCCTTGTAAATACCTACATTTTGAGCTGTAAAATTGAAATCGGTTCAGTGGTTCGATCTCTAGGTGAACGCAAAATTTACCCAACAAGAATATTGTAGGCACATTAAAATAGCGTTCAAGGCCTTATTAACACGAATAATTTAAGCTATTTCATTGAAAATCGGTTCACTGCTTCGATCTCTATTGTGAGAGCAAAATTTTCCGAAAAGAAGAACAACAAGAATGTTGCAGTCACATTAAAATAGAGTTTTAAATCTCTAGCTGAGGGCAAAGAGTCCCAACAACATCCACAAGAAACTGGCATTCTTTGGAGGAGGCCAAACGGTTCGACTAATGTCATTTACATTTGCAATGCAGTGAAATAGTTATGACAAGACCCAAAGTGCCGAATTTCATCGGTCTTTGTTAATGCTGAGGGAAACTACACGGAAGTTGGAGAAGGTTGTATGAGGGCTCATCATTAGTAGTTTTGTTAATTTATGTTGTTTGAGTGACCAAGGGAATCAATAATTTCCCGAAAATTAAATTCCCTATGACTTTAGATGCTCTTGTGGTTCCTCAATCCCAGTCAGGAGGGGTTTTTCAAGTGAATATAGGTTTCAAAGTTTGAAATTTAAAATGGGAGTTCATGCTTATGCAGGCTTACATAAGGACCGCTCTTTGAAACTGGGAAAGGAAGACAAGGGTTTATTTGATTCCATTTGGGGTTCAGTTTAATATAAATCAGATCTCGTATGAGTTTATAACGCTCGTCCGCCCACTGAAACGGCAACCAGAGATGGCTTGAAAGTTAATCTCAAATTAAATTATTATGTGGGGATATGGTTATGAATGTTCTGATTTAGAGTTAGGGTTAGAGTTCAGTATTATTACGCCTTAAAGGTGAACAATGAGTTAGTTGTGGTATTATACTCGTAGGCTGCACGTTACAGAAGCTGATTAGCGACTGCTATAGTCTGTTCCACATTATGTTTGCAGGAAACTGATTGTATGACGCCATATTTCTTTCCACTACGAGTGCAAAAACATGTAAATATCCCACTCGTAGACTCTAACGGTAACTGTGTAGAGTCTACAAGTGTGATATCCACATGTTTTTGCACTCTTAGTGCAAGGCAACGTGGCGTCATGCGATCGGTTTCCTGCAAACATAATGTGGAACAGACTATAGTTTTGGAAGTCGAAATCGTAACGTAAACTTGGAATTTTCCCCAGCAACCAGTTAGCATAGGTTACTAAGAACAACATTGTTCGGGGCCGAGCAAGCATCGGTGATGCAGCCATTGCGTATTGCTACGGAGTTAACAGTGGATTATTGATGACGACCAGTAATTCTGGTGTCAATACATGAAATATTGTTGAACTTTTGGCACTAAAGATTATTGTCGACCGGATTTCGGTTTCATGGTGAGCTGCAGGTATGCCTGAATTAAAGAGAATAAAGCCTACTAAAACTTTACAAAAAACACAATGGTCGGTCGCACAACGTTTCGGATTTACTTCATACCGTTGTCAATAGAGCAGTGACACGACGTAGTATTATTGTATATAACTCTATGCTGGAGCCTTAATGGGTTAGCTGCAAGGGGCACTGCAGAGAGAAACAGAAGGGCGCCATTCTGAAGCCGATGCTGTGAAGAGTGATTTCTTAGACCTAAAACGCGCGTTTTTTGTTGTTGGAGAAAACAACGTTATTTTAAACCTAAGAAATCCGCTCTTCCGTTGTTTTTCCCTCCATTTTTATGTAGTGCACCTTGTAGTTATGCCCTCCAAAACTCATACTGGTGCCAAGCTGGTGCCAATATGGCGGCAAATGTCACTGCTCTATAATCCTCTTTATTCTCTTTAAAGGTGCCTATTCACCAATGACAGGTTGTAGCCTTCTAACATTATTTAGTTTTGTGTAGCACCTGATTTCAACAAGCGAAGGAAATGCTCAAAGAAATTTCTTTTTACACAACAAACTAGCCACGTGCCTCCTTGATTACTGAATGTAAAGTTGGACCAAGGAGCTAGCCATCAATGTTAACGATATTGCTGTCACTAGATGGCGCCTATCTGGCGGTTCAAAATCTCTGTTTCAAAACTGTTGATATAGAAAAAAAGCGCCCGTGGTGTCGTTGGGCTTAACTTTACCGCTTGCTTCCTGGTGCACGTGGGTGCACCGAATTTACACTCAATAATTAAGGAGGCACGTGGCTCGTTTGTTGCGTAAAAAGAAATTTATTTGTGCGTTCCTTCGCCTGTTGAAAGTAAGGGCTGAACAGAAGTAGAAATAGAAACAGAAAAGAAAAGCACAAGAAGCACCCACCCACCCACACAAGGTAATAAACCATAGCGGCAAATGGCTATAGAGCAGTGACACGACGTAGTATTATTGTATATAACTCTATGCTGGAGCCTTAATGAGTTAGCTGCAAGGGGCACTTCAGACAGAAACAGAAGGGTGTTATACTGAAGCCGATGCTGTGAAGAGTGATTTCTTAGACCTAAAACGCGCGATTTTTGTTGTTGGAGAAAACAACGTTATTTTAAGCCTAAGAAATCCGCTTCTCCATTGTTTTTCCCTCCATTTTTATGTAGTGCACCTTGCAGTTATGCCCTCCAAAACCCATACTGGTGCCAATATGGCGGCAAATGTCACTGCTCTATAGATGCTGCAGCTTGTCATTTGGTGGCAATCCCCCTTTAAATCCTCCTATTGCTTTCTGCTAAGATGCAGGTTGCATGCATGTCTTGTGTGACAGGTACTTAGCATAACATGGAAATAGCGTGCCCAGAGCCACTGTGACCACCCCGGTCTGATGGCGTACACACTAAATGGCCCAGTCAGTCATTAC
This sequence comes from Lithobius niger, assembly GCA_023313725.1. Classification (NCBI taxonomy): domain Eukaryota; kingdom Metazoa; phylum Arthropoda; class Chilopoda; order Lithobiomorpha; family Lithobiidae; genus Lithobius; species Lithobius niger. The sequence continues at coordinate 26,985 of JAHWFP010102724.1, read as the reverse complement.
CAAAGCACTGGGACCCATCGTTCTGTCGCTATGTTTCCAGTCGACAGACGTTTTTACCTGAATTTTGGACGACTTGAGTGCTAATCTGGGTAAAATTCAAGTTTTATAAAACTTTTGAAATTTCAAGTTATGTACAAAGTTTCTCAACGAGTCTCAGAACTCGGGGCTTTTTTTCCCGTGCCACAATGAAAATTCTTCCTTTTTTTCCCTCTTTTTTTTTTTTTGCTGCGACGGCCCTTCTGCCTGCACGCTGACGCTGATCTACGGCCTTACTCTTCCCCCGACCTTCGGTAATTCCAGGCGTCACATCTTCGCCTGAGCGAATATCACCTTTAAACAAATTCAGAAATTGTTTTACGGGGGAAAGCTTCGTTGCCAGTTGGCGTAAGAACTTCATTAACCTTCGCACCACCACGAGAAGCACACAAAAAAAAAAAAAAAAATAAGGACGTTTTGATTTAACAATTTATGAATAATATGCATATCTAAAGTGTCGGGTACGAGGCGTGACGACAGTCATCTTCGTGCGATTTCCACGTGCAGGTTAAGTACGGAGTTTTATGAGCTCGTGTCGTAGACGATTTACGAAGAATAAATGGCACGGGGCAATTTCGTTGGCAAAGCGCCCGTGCGCTCACAGCTCCCGTTTAAGTCTCGCGGCGGTTCTCGTGGTTGAAGATGGTTGTGCCTTTGTAATTCGCTGCTAGATAGCGTTCTCTACCACAAGACCTTCTTTCTGTCCGCAGATTGTCGCAGATGCAACTGATATTAGGAAATGTTTTTGGGGAGACATTAGTACATTTTTATGACGCTCGTAGGAGGGGATAGAAGTAGGGGGAAGAGGGGAATTTAGTTCCCCCAAAGTCGGAGATTAAGAGCAAAATTTTATATAAACCATACCAAACCACGGGCGAAGCTAAATCCGGGCGAAGCCGGGTATGATCCTAGTTTGATGTAAGTGAACTACTTAGCGAGCATGAAAAATGAAGACAAACGGAATTTACATGAAGACCAAAATCTCTAAAATAAGACAGCTTAGAAATTACGTAACAGTTTTTCATAACTACCACATTTTAAAAATTAACTGCAGTTTGAAACGCCGCTTGCTTGAAACCCGAATGGAGAAAGTGCTAATTCACATAAAATCTACTTTACACACATAATATTACTCATAATCATGTACGCGATACAGAACTACAACAGAACTAACAAACACAGATAACGAAACTCTCCTAACAAGGAGTCTGCATTTTCCACAAATTATTTATGCACGCGCAAGATTGCACGTATAGCCATAGCCACTCACACGAAACACATGAAAACTTACCACACACACAAAATAAGAAAAACGACTGCATAATGCACAATTTAAGCACACATGTCAAACACAAATTGCGTTCACTTTCTGACATAACCAGTGAATAAAAACAACAACCTTTTTCTCTGGAATTGGAGTTCAAATTACAATTAATTTCGTTCAAGCGAACTCTAACCGTTTTTTTACTTTTGTACATTTACAGTTATGAGTTCCATGGGGATACGAGCTCTGATACTTTTTTGTTCAATTTTTTGTTCAATTAATCAGTTCACATTCATTTCACAATTCTGTCAGCAACATTTTGTTGATCAACTGCAGAATAACGTGTTTATTGTCTTTGTGACCCTTCCCGACATAACAAAAATCTGAACCTCATGATTTGTTACGAACTGTTAGCAGTTTACAAACGGTTTTTTTTTAAACTGTGATCAGTTTGACCGGCTGAATGACTGTCTCTGCGCTGAAGTTGTGGTATTTTGTTTCGATTTGACTTGATTTGATTTCACTTATTAAAGAGCATTACCCTAAGGAGATTATCAGCCCCGAGGAGGAGAGTAAAAGACGAGACGAGGAATTTGGCTGGAGAAATAGAAGCGGAAAACCGAGTATCTTTGACATACCGCAATCGACATGAGCACGACACACCACAGAGCCCTTCTCGTTCAGAAAATGCCAGGGGGTGGCTGAAAGCAGGAAGAATCCAGTATGAAGCCACAGCAATAACAACGACACTTAACTTGGTGTCGACACACTAGCGCGTAGCTTGAGTTTTAAAATTTCCACGTGAGTCTTGCAAAGCGCCAAATTTTAAAGTTGTGTCGTGTGTGATTTGGGAACTTCGCCGGTTTATGACATGCACAGATGATCACTGACTGAAACTTGACGGGTTTTTTGTTTACACTTTATCGTTTTTGGTTTGGATGTCGGGACTTTTGGTAGCTGAGCTGCAGAATGTGATTTTGTGTAACTTACGATGTTCTGGTTTCTTTATGTTTTTGGTTGTAACGTTTTGTTGAAGCTTTACAGCTAAAGTTTACAGAAGTTGGGCCAAGAAGGTGTTCTGCCACTGCTCACCAGCAGAAACTATAGTGTGGAGACTGCACTGCTACCCAGTACAAATGATGTGATTCAGGGGAGGATGAACTGGAATGTAGTGATCTGTCAGTTGATAACATTTTCAGAGCAAACAAAAGGCCACACTTCAGATATCAGGACGCATACTGTAAACGATTTTGTTTTTGCAAGGCTTCTTCATATGCTGTAAGACTTGGCATTAGAAATTCGACGCGCCATCCACTTAGCCACCGATTCCGCCACCAGCTGCGCTGCGAACACGCCACAAAAAGAACTGCTCTAGCATGCTGAGTGAATGTGAAAGGTACTGGTGACGCGGATTTTAAACTTAACACGCTGCATTGACACTAAATTATTAACCGTTTAACAATAATGGCTTCGTGCTACGTACCTCTTTGTTCACTCGACGTCAAAACAAAGACTCCAGAGGTTTTATTTCTGGAATTTTAACTTGAAAAAGAACGAAGGTATACGTGTGTATTGTACACTGTAGGCTATAGTGCGCTACGTCAGTTTCTATTTTCATTAAAATTGTATAAATCGTCCAAAGACTTCAAGGATAGTCAACGTCACCAGCGCCGTATTAAGCTTCGTAGAAGCCTGGTGCTCAAGATTTATTGTGGCCTCCCCCCCCCCCCCCTCCACACTCCATCCCCCACCTAAAGCACCATCTTAATCCAGTCCTGTAAAATAATGTTTGTTTAGTACTGCAACACTGGGAAACCTAATAATGGAAAGATTACCACGTTCTTCTGCGTCCCGCAAACACTGTAATCAATGCTACGATGCGGCGTAGTTCGTACTTTGTTGTTCGAGCTTTCAACGCGCCTCGCGGTACTTTTTGACGGTCTTGGACGACACGGCTCGCATGCTATACGTGAAACCAAGCGTTAAACATTTCTATAGTATATAAGGACGCTGTGGTTTTTGACATACGGCACTGCCAACGATCATACCGTTTTAGGAAGCCGACAACTCCACTTTAGTGCAAAGGATTGGTTTTTTTTTTTACAGATTTGAACTTCAAAAAAGCAGCCGCTAGCTATAGGACTTCAGAATCCCTCACCCGACTTGCAACGCGAGAACAAAACCAATTTCACG